>JAWZYV010011210.1:0-21490 GCA_038373885.1 Cheiracanthium punctorium
TTTTTTTTTTTTTTTTTTTTTTTCACCTCCCACATTAAAAAATTAACTGAGAAAATAAATAGCGCTTATTATATTAAAATTTATTTTTAGTGCTAATACATTAGTTAATGGGATTACTAATGCCAATTAGTTGTCAGTAAGACTAAAACTTCCCACGTGTTGGATTTGGGAGGAGTTTATTCCAACCCATCCTCCCCCTTGGGTGTACTAATGTCTAGGTTTTGTGCGATACTAAAATAAAACTCGACTTTCCCAACTTTTCTTGATTTAATATGAGCAAATTTGAGCTAGCAATAGACAAATCAATTTCACTAAGTAAATGGGTGTGCGTAAAAAACTCCCCTCAAAATATAATTTTTTTCCGGGGGTGGGGTAAATAGATAATGAGACTGATGATGTTTAAAGGTTTTATGCCTACAACTCAGTCTTTTTAATGAATGTTAATGTCCATGGGTATTGTTGCGATACGAAAAAAGTGGACTGTAAGGCGAATGATCAACAATTAATTTCTTTATTCTGTGTCTATTTAAATTAAATGAGTCAAGAGGGTACGACGATGACGCGCTTACGGCTTACAAAACGAGACGACTACTTGTGACTGGCGAAAATCACAGCTACCACCCAGAACCCATCGATAGGGTTGCCAGGATCGAGTTGGCGACAAGATACAATTATGAACTAAGGAATACAAGCAATAACATTTCTCCCCCGCCTTGCAACGACGGAGGCGTTCAAATTAAAGATACAGGTTAAATAATCAAATAACAATCAAAATTGGTAAATGAGATTAAATGCCATCACAATGATATTAAATAAAAATACAAATATTTTCAGTTTTCAAGAAGAATAAAGTGAAGAAAAAAAAACATACATACATATTGAAATTTTAAAATACACTTCCAAATAGACAAGATGTAAATAAGTAAATTTTAATTGTATTCAATTCAAACAGATTAATTTATGAAAGGTAAATTAGCTATCTTGGTGACTGGTCTTTTGAATATTCCGCTTTTACTTCTTAAAGTTACTACTCTAACTATTCCATCTTTACCCGGGTGAACCTTTATTATTCTAGCAAGATGCCATCTTAAAGTCCATGCATTTTCTTGAGGTTTGACCAGCACCAAGTCTCCTTCCTTGAAATTTTCTGTAACCTTATGCCATTTTGGCCTTTGTTGCAGTCGGTTTAAGTATTCAGAAGACCATTTTTTCCAAAACGTTTGATTCAATTTTTCTATCAATTGCCAATGATTTAATCTATTTTGAGGTACCTGTGAGTAATCCGGATGAGGCATAGCAAGCATAGAAGATCCAATCAAAAAATGGCCAGGAGTTAATGCAACTAGATCATTAGGATCATCAGAGAGCGGGCATAGGGGTCGAGAATTAAGGACTGCTTCAACTTGCACAACAAGGGTTAAAAATTCTTCAAAACTTAATATCACACTACCTACAACTCTACGTAAATGGAATTTTAACGACTTAACCCCTGCTTCCCACAAGCCTCCAAAGTGTGGAGCAGATGGTGGGTTGAAGTGCCATTTTATACCTTCACTGGCCAGGTAATTTTCTAATTCCTCATTGCTTTTAAATAAAGTTTTAAGAAATTTGTTATACTCATTATAAGTGCCAACAAAATTGGTACCGTTATCGGTATATATCTCAACTGGACGACCACGCCTAGCAATGAATCGTTTTAGAGCTGCAACAAAGGCTTCAGTTGATAAGCTATACACTAATTCTAAATGAATCGCCTTAACAGAAAAACATACAAAAATTGCAATAAAACATTTCCTTACAGTTTTACATCTTCCTTGCAAGGGTTTTAACTGAAATGGTCCACAAAAGTCAATACCTACCTTGCTAAATACTCTCGCAACATTAACTCTTGCAGCTGGCAAGTCTGCCATTAATTGCTGCGAGCCCCTTGCACTTACCTTCCGACAAGTGATGCAGCTATGCAGAATTCTTTTAACAATATTTCTAGCACCCACTATCCAAAACTTCAATCTAATATTAGCTAACGTAGCTTCTACACCTGTATGGAAATATAAGGTATGAAAATACTTAATTACAACACAAGTAAAATGATGGTGAGAAGGAAGTAATATTGGGTGCCTTTGAGAAACAGGCAAGTTAGAGTTTTTCAGTCGTCCTCCAACGCGGAGGATATCGTTACTATCTAAGAAAGGGTTTAAACTTAAAAGTTTACTAAATTTTGGAATCGGAGTCCCTTTGCTTAAGCACTGTATTTCCTCAGCAAAGTTAGTTCCTTGAATGTTTTTCACTATTGTCCACAAGGATTGACTAAGTTCATAACTCTTAAGGCATCCAGTCTCTCGTTGTAAAGGGTTTCTTGCGTTGTTTACAAATCTTTTGCACCAAGCAAGCACTCTCTGTAATTTGGTGTACGAAGAACAGCTACTGATAAGATCTAGTGGTTCGACTGTCTCCAGCAGCTCACACATTTCACTGGTTGGTGTTTCCTTTATTTCTCGCGAAAAGAGGTCATTGTTCTCAATTGAAGTAGGGTTAGAGAATTCTCTTATTCCACCTTGACGTAGAAATAGCGGCCCAAGCCACCACAGATCGCATTCCTGAATTTTGTCAGGATTTACGCCTCTCGAAAGGATATCGGCTGGATTTTCCTTGGAGTTGACGTGGCGCCAGCATTCAATTTTGGTAAGCGCTTGAATGATACTCACACGATTTCTAACGAATGGCTTGAGATGAGAAAGTGGCCTCTTAATCCACGCTAACACTATGCTGCTGTCAAACCAAAAGTAAATGTCATCAATTTGGATTTTTATGGCTTGCAGAGGTCTTTTAACCAATTTGGAAAGAAGAACTGCAGCGTTCAGCTCTAACCGAGGAATGGTGATTGTCCTCAGAGGAGCAACTTTAGATTTAGAGCACAACAGATTAACAATGATCTGCCCATTTGCGTCAACACAACGAATGTAGATTACGGCTCCGAAAGCCTTCTCTGAAGAATCTGCAAAGCCATGAATTTCTGTTCGAATGGAATGATGTTGAAGACAATAACGAGGAATAACCAAAAGGTTATAGATGACAGAGCGGTAACAAAGGAATTCCACTCAGATTTTAAGTTTGGACGCAAGCAATCATTCCAGTCTAAGTTTAACTGCCACAGAGTTTGCATTAGAATTTTAGCCCTTGCTATTATGGGCCCTAATAGCCCGAGTGGATCGAACAATTTTGCAATTGTGGGGAGCACAGTTCCTTTGGTGAATTCACGATTATTTCCTCCTTCATCCTTAGTAGATACTAGAGATGAGTTCGGGCTCATTTTTTGAAGCCCGAGCCCGCCCGAGCCCGAAGACTTTTAATCCGAGCCCGCCCGAGCCCGAGCAATATTATTAAAGTTGGAGCCCGAGCCCGCCCGAGCCCGAAATTTCAGCTAAAGACAAATAAAATTAACTACTTCATTAAGAGGATACAATAAATTTTGGAGCTTCACACACCTTCTAGTCCCCCGTGCCGCTATTTTTTGAAATAAGTACGTCTATTTATCCCATGAATCACTTTTTAAAATCTGTTTCAAGGAGTATGTTCAACAAAGAAGAAATTTTTCACGAGCCCGAGCCCGAACGCAATCGTGAATTACAGAGCCCGAGCCCGAGTCGGGCCCGGGCTCGGGCTCGGGCTTTCGGGCTCGGGCTGAGCCCGTCTCATCTCTAGTAGATACCTTGAAAGAGAAGGAATCTGTCTGCGGCTTCCATAAAAGCCCGAGTGTCTTCTTCTCATTTTGATTGGAAAAAGATAAGTCTTTATCTTCATTTAATTCATCTGGCAATAGGTAAGGATTACTAGCTGCCCATTTATGCAATTGCATGCAAGCACCTTGTAACAGTGAGACAAGCTGAGCTTGGAGTTTCTTCCCTAATTCCAGATCATCGCTGCCTGTTAAGATCTCGTCCAAGTACTCATCTGAAAGCAAAACTTCAGCAGCTAATGGATAATCCTTGCCATCGTCTATTGCAAGTTGTTTCAACGAGCTAGTGGCTATAGATACGGAGCGCTACTAGTACCATAGGTTACGGTGGTTAATTTATATTTCTTCACTGGATTTTCAAAATTATGTTTCCAAACGATTCGTAGTAAATCGCGCTGAGATTCATCTATAGCAACCATCCTAAACATTTTCCTTATGTCTGCAGTTAACGCGTACTTGTGAATTCTGAATCGAAGTAGAATTGAAAATAAGTCTTCTTGTATTATACCACCATTCATTTGCAATGAATTTAGAGATTCACCAGTGGAAGTAACAGACGAAGCATTAAAAACTACGCGAAGTGGAGTTGTACTATTAGTAGGGCGATAAACACCGTGGTGTGGTAGATAATACGTCACCGCTGGCTCTTCTTCTTCAATTATCTCTACCATGTGACCCATTGTCTGGTATTCTCGAATAAAATTACGATATAAAATCAGCATTTCCGGATTTTTGACTAACCTTTTCCATAAGGCCTCGAGTCTATTCAAAGCTGTCTGTTTGGAGTCCCCTAAACAACTGGGATCCTTAGCTAAAGGCATCTGTACTATAAAGCGACCAGATTCATCCCTTTTGAAGGTATTTAAGAAATGCTGTTCACAAATTCGTTCTTCTTCGGATTTAACGACCGGATTTTCCACGTCCGTTAAATTTTCTATTTCCCAAAATAATCTAATATTTTTGTCTAATTCATCAAGGGTTGAAATAAGACCACAATGAAAGTCAGGACTAGTGTTTTCATGACGCATAATACCACTAGCAGTGAAGCCGAACACAGTATCTTGTAATATCAAATTACCTCCAGCCAATTTCAATTTTTCAGGTTTTAATAAATCAAAAATTAACTGATTTCCAAGCAACATATGTATTTTACTCGGTAAATGAAAGGATTTATCTGATAGATTAATGCCGTCAGGAATTTTTATCCCTTTCATATCAAGTTTACACGTTGGTGTAAAATCTGTAATACTTTCGACAACCAAACAATCAATTATTCTTCTAAACTGACCTTCCTTTTTTGAAATTGCAATTGAAACCTCATGCTTTATTTTGTGAGATGCACCTCCAATACCCGAAACTGAGGTATTTATTTTTCGAAGCCTTAATCCTAAAGCTAATGCAGTATCCAACGTGATAATATTCACCATAGAACCGCAATCAAGAATTGCCGTTATCGGGAACTTATTTCCAACGTTATTTTCACCAAAAACAAGAACAGTACTCAAAACCACGCTTTGTTTATTTTTTCCCGATACGAAACTCGAACCAATAAATCCTTCCTCTTTCCCAGCTGGTAATGCAAACTGACTGACACCTTCGTACGGAGGCGAAAAGGGTGGAGAATTCACATTTAACTCTGAATTTACTGCTTCCGTTTTCAAGTGGTTAGTAGTTTCTTGTGGCGAATGCTTATGATTATCGACACTCTTATTCAAACTTCTACACAATAAGGAATTATGCCGTTTAGAGCAGAAACAATTTCGAACACTAGGGCAATTCGATAATTTATGCAATGGAGATAAACAATTTATACAAAGATATGACTTTTTACTACATCAAATCTTTCATTAACTTTCATTGAATTGAAGTGTTTACATTTAAACAAACTGTGTGCTTGTTTGCATAAAGCACAATTATTAGGCTGAGATTTCGAAAGAAGCACCTTCGGTTTAGAATGGAGGGGAATGTTCCTTTGCTTGTTTTGGTTATGAAAAGAAGCATTTAAACTTTCTAAAATTTGACATCTCTTTGACAAAAAGGAGAGAAAGTCTTCCCAATCGGGAAATTCAGTACTGTCCAAGGTCATTTCGTATTGCCTACGAGTCTCATGATCTAGTTTGTTTAACACAATATTAACCAACATTTGCTGAGAAAGTTTATCGGGTTTCAAATCAAACAATTCTAAAGAACGAATATGCTTCTGAATGTTATCTAGTAGGGTTCTTAGATCTCTTGCCGATTCATTATTTAATTTATTCAAGGACAAAATAGAATTGATGTGAGATGATGCAATAACACGTTTATTCTCAAATCTTTGTTGCAAAGCGCCTAATAGGGAATCGAATGTATCATTCGGCGTTTGCAAATGTTCAGCTTCTCCTTTTAACGACGCTTGCAAATAGTGCAGTTTTTGTTGATTTGTTAAACTTTCATTAGATGTGACAAGGGAGTCAAATTTTGATTTAAAGAGTCCCCATTCTTGATACGATCCGAAAAATTCTGGTAAATTTATTTGGGGTAATTTCACCTTTACATTTGTGCATACATTATTCGAAATAGAATGTTCTATATTTGTATCATAAATGTCAACAACTCTACGAATAGAAGAGAGGAAAGATCTAATTCTTACCTCCTGTTCTTGCAATGCGTCATCGAGGATATCCAAATCATGTTCGTTATCGGCAATATTTATTTCTTCCGGTAACTTATAATACTGGAGTCTCAATTCTTCACAATCGCTTTGTGTTTTTTTTAAAGAGTTCAATTTTAAGTCGTTCAATGGATTTATCCGATGCCGGGACAAAACCATCTAAATATTTGGTAAGGTTGGTTACCTTTGTTTTCAGGCTGCCTAATTGCCTGTTCAACGTTACGAGAGTTTGTTTATCCATAGGTCCTCCGGCGATGATTAAGGACCAGAAATGTTGCGATACGAAAAAAGTGGACTGTAAGGCGAATGATCAACAATTAATTTCTTTATTCTGTGACTATTTAAATTAAATGAGTCAAGAGGGTACGACGATGCCGCGCTTACGGCTTACAAAACGAGACGACTACTTGTGACTGGCGAAAAACACAGCTACCACCCAGAACCCATCGATAGGGTTGCCAGGATCGAGTTGGCGACAAGATACAATTATGAACGAAGGAATACAAGCAATAACAGGTATTGTTACGAATTTTCGGGGCAACCCGCTGTTCTGAGGTTTAAAATAGTTCAAAATTCGTATTCTACGCGTCAGATAGTTAAATTTTGCTTTTTGTTGCATCAAAATGTGTCCACTGGAACGCGAGATACGGGGGTTTGTGTTTCCCAATTCATTTGTATGGCGTTTGTAGAAATCTCGAAAAATATGGGTTCCAGTCCTTCGATCACTTCACTTTTGAGGAATTACTTTTGTCGCCAAATTGGGCGATATTTCGTCAAAAGTCGCCAAGCTTCGCGACATCTTCATCATTTGGCGCGTTTTTTCCAATGGGGCTTGTAAAGTTAGTTTTTCTGTATTGACATGAACAATCCATTCTCTTCTATGACGTAATCAAAATGCCCGCTTTATGTGGAATCTTCGAGAAATAGATTCTTCTGGAAGCTCCTTGTAGCGTCTGCCTCTCTCATAAATACAAGCGGGCTACCCCGATAGTCTCAGTCTTGCTTCTGCTTCCGTCAAGAGCAGATGTACGTGGAAGCTTAAGGCCTTGTATTGACGCTATAGAAGCGGTATTTTCGCTTGCTTTTCGAAGCTGGTTTGTAAGTGCTGTGTGTAAATCATTCATTACTGAGTTTTGAGGGACTGTTAGTGTTATCCGGCGTAAAATTCCACTGAAATTTTGCCTGTGAAAGTGTTTTATTTTGTGTGAAAAATACAGAATTTGTGAAAGCTTCTTCTGTACAAAGCGGACTGTTAAAAGCCCATTACTGGTTGATTGTGCTTGTGAATTTTGTACAGCTGGTTCGACGAAGTTATAGAAGCCATAAAGTTGTGTTCCATCCTGACAAGTGGACTTTTTTTTCTAGAACTTTCTACACCTACTGGACTTTAGAACGATGAACCCAAAAACTTTTTTTTTTTTTTTTTAATAACGGACGGGAACTTGCCGATGAGGCATTGTCCTACACAACTGCCCGAAAGTGTGATCATTTTATCATGGGGTCACACCGTGACCCCTATGAAGGGACGGACACAATGACAACCACGTCCGGTCGGGGATCGAACCCCGACCGCCTGGAGTTGAACCCGATACCGGATTACGGTGCTTTACCCACCATACATCTCGGTCGGCTCACGAACCCAGAAACTAGCAGAGGTTTCTGCAACAGTACATATTTCGAATTTTTAACACCCTCCTCAAACCTTTTCCCATATGCAAACCTATAACTCGGGTCGATCCAGGATTTTTTTCCAGGGTCACATTTTTGTGAAAATTGCTTATTTTTGTAAATCTTTATAAAATTTTTTAATATAAATAACATTTTTGTTAAAATGTAGGGCAAAATGCTAATGAAGGGTCGTTTTAATCGATTCTTTTGTGAAGGGGCCGTTTTAATCAATTGTCATTTTGTGAAGTGGGCTACAAAACGGACCCAATTTTCGTTTGCATCGACTCCTGGTGCATTAAAATACAAATAAATTACTTTTTTCCATTGCATGTGAAGATGATGGCACTCTAAGATTCCCTGTGCCCATTTGCACATTATTCAGAACTGAGTTGTTAGGTAAGGGTATTCCTCTCCCAATCTACTTTACCCTTAGAAGTACAGACATTTACCAATGCCGAAAAAGTGCAGCCGTTCCCATCGCTCGACTTAACGACCAGCAAGATGGCGGATAGTTTGGTTGAGCGATGGCAACGGCTGTCCTTTTTTTCAGCATGGGGCCATCTATCCAACTGTTCTCGCATTCTTCCATTTTTCAGCCGATGTCAGTGCTGGTAAAAATAACCGTGACCATTTTTTTTTACGGGAAAGGACGTGCTAAGAAGTAAAGGATTCTCGTGGAACTATGTCACCCGTTACTATTTTTATAGAAATCAAATCTATTCTTCGTGACTGACAACAGTGAAAACGTCAGAGTTGGGTGTTCCCAGAGCGAGAACACTGCGCGTTAAAGTGCTAACTGCCAGTAATAGGGTGGTCGATCGAATCGCCCATCTCGAGCCACTGGGCTAAAGAACATTTTTGACTACGCAGAAGGGACTACCTAAACTTTTTTTTTTAAATATTCTATTTTGTCACGGGTCATTACGATCCTGTTTTAGGAAAATATTCGCTTCTTCCCGTGCAAAAAAAAAAAAAAAAAAAAAAAAAAAGTAACTAGAAATAGATGTAGAATTAGATAAATGAATTGAATACAGAACTAAATTTTTTTTCTAAATTATGTAATAATCAATGTTAGGATCCCCTTGCAATCATTACCTTCTTGGTCTAGAGACCCGCTCAGGGCAAGGAGGGTCCTGGCATTTTGCCCGTCCTGTCCTGAAACTCCGTCGTTGTGTCTGCCTGTTTCCAGAGCCTGATTATGACCCACTGGGGCCCCTATCTATGAAATTTGTTTTATTTTTCATAAAATTTTGATATAAAAAATAATATTTCAGAACAACATTTGGGGTCCCCGGCCCGGCCAAGTCCCGATTTGTCCATGCGATAATAAGGCTCTGCCTGTTTCGAAAATGACAGCATTAGATAACACGTATAGAGGAGAAGGCCTGACTCAACATTTTTGTGTCCGGAACTCTTCGAATTTTGTTCCCTTGTATATATAGCTGACTCATATTTTGTGCCCTTATATATGTCTAAACTCAATTTCTGTATGTGTGAAGAATCGGGGCAGCATATAGCGAGAGCAGTTTGCATTTTCGTTAGCTGCGTTAAGTAAGCCTCTGTTCCCTCCTTTAGCTAGCGTGCTTTTAAACTGTCGGCAGGGAATAAATAAATAAATAAATAAAAAGTCTTAATTAGCACCACAAAATCGGTTGAAGAGCTTCAAGCTGTGCAGAATTTTGTCTATCTGAATCCAAATAAGTTTCCTTAAATATTTCATAAATCAAAACAGTTGATGAGAATGAATAATGGCTATGCTTTTTGTGTCTGCGACGTAATAGGATTATCCCCATGCTTATAACAGAAAGTTGACGCTCCCAGATGTATTCCTGTCACGTGATTTAGGAGAATTTCGATACTGGCATGAGAGAGATAGATCCAAAAATGTTCAATTTCTCGGAGATGGACAACCAATGGGATTCCTTAAAACATCGTTCTGTAATTTGCTTACTTGTGTCGTCCTCTTTCGTTGGTGGAGAATTATTTCGTTGTGTGCTTTTGTGTGATCGTCTGGCAGGTCTAGTGAATTATATTTATATTCTTGAAATCTTTCTGGCACCACGAAATTTTGGATTTTTGTGAATTGGATGCCAATAAATCAAGCACTTTTTAACCTTTGGGCCTTCTAGGAAACTTATTACTCCCTTCGTCCTGGAGTTCTACAGTTGTTTAGAGTGAGTTATCTAATGAAGTATTATCACTATCATTTATATATATATAAATATCATGTGCAGCGAATGACTAGAATTCTTGTGTGTAATTTTCATGTTCTGTCCTTTTCACTAAACATTGGGGAAAAAAAATAACTATTAATAAAAGGGACTAGTAAACGTTCGTTAGTTTAAATCGCCAATTTTTAATGAATGTCTGATTATTATTTTTTTAATGCCCATAAATGATTAGATCACATTTTTGCCTCAGTCAGAAGTACTGAATATATTCTTCGAAATTTCTTTTCCATGAAATTCGAGATAGGCAGGTTAGACTGTAATTGACTTTTATTTATTTGCTAGCCAGGGTGCGAACTGAACATTTTCTCCAGGGGGGGGACATTTGAAAGTAAACATTCTCCAGAGGGGGACACTTGAAAAGGAGAGAAGGTGCAAATGTTTCCTTCACGATATTACTTGACAAATGCAGTCGCCGACACGTGTGGGAACTGACTTCTATTCAAACAAAAGTCATAGATTGTTTGTTCTATGGAATCACAGATACATAAGTTACATACAATGTACCTGTATTGGTAGCCACCCTCGAGGGTTTTTAGCTTAGAAAAGAGACGAAATTTTAAGGCAGTCGCCTTAGAGTATAGCAACAAACGATAACATACCACCTTCATTTTGACTTCTTGACTTCCCAATCTGAATCCCAAAATCTACACTCACCAGCAGTGGCGGCTCGTGGGATACAGCAAGTACAGCTGGGCTGCACTTGAAATTATCAGCACATACTTTAAAATAATTTATTCTACTAATTTTCCTAAATTCAGATTAGAATTGTGGAATTCCTGCGGTAAATTAAAAAAATCTCCGAAAAAAAAAAAAACTTATTGTGGCCGGATTGCTCATTCAAAAAAAAAGCACTTTAATCTTCCCGCAATTCAATTGGGAAAATCTTTGGTTCAGCCCAGAGCACTGAAAAGAAAATTGGCAGCACCGTTGCCATGACAACGACTACGTAAGCAGCCTCTCCGGCATAGGGAGTATGCAGCTGATACAGTCGATGAAAAATTTTTTAACGGCGGCTGAACTTGAGAACTCGACTAACTGATTGGCTCGGACGAGAAGTGAGGGAGGGGGTAAGGAGAATATATGTTTGGAAAACTCTTCACTTTATATTGCTGAATTTATCAAGAAGGTAAGCCTGAATAGACGCTTATGAATGACCCATCAAAGCAGTATTGTTTTTAAGTAAGCAAGAACTGGCATTGAGAGGACATGGCGAGCGAGAAAATTCTTTAACGAAATCAAATTCTCAATATATTTCTGAAATTTTTAATATCTCAATATATTTCTAAAGTTTAACCATTTTTGGAGTTCAGAAAAATTTACGCAACAAATTTTAAGCAATTTAAATGAAACAAAATAGGACAAAATTTATGAAGTAGACATTAGAAAAAAGGTTTATAAAACTAAGATTTGTTTAGATTTTATGATATTGACAAACTAATGATATTTCAAAAGGACATTAACAGTTCCAACTAGTGTGACAATCCTTTTTAAAAAACTAAACAGATATTGAATAGTTACCCTTCCAGCCTCATGATGTTTAACACTAGGCTTTCTACACAGCTTTTCTACGCTAGGCAAACCACCAGCCTGTCATACAGCCCCTTGGAACTACAACTGGACTGTCTTGCGGGAAAATCCTTCATAGTCCAGGACCTGACTACAGTTCTGTGGGAAAGTTTGAGTAGAGAGAATTTCTTTTCAGAAATGTTTAGTAGGTGCCTTAGTAAGCATTTTGGGCTTGGGTGGACATCCACCACCTGGTACATTTTCCGGCTATGACGTCATCAAAGATGGCGGCTGATCGGGTCTCAAAACTGCTCATATCTAAGTTAATACTTGTCCGATTTGAATGAAATTGCACTTTTTTATATTAATTTACCCTTATTTTATTAAAGAACGTATGCAATAATGTGTAATGTAGACGGAGTGTAATTTTCAGGCATTAACCAGTTCACAGCAGAGCCTGATTATCACCAACAGGGGCCCCGGGCATGGATGAATTCGGGGGCCCCCATCTATGAAATTTGTTTCATTTTTCATAAAATGTTTATATAAAAATGAATATTTCAGAACATTATTTGATATTGGGAGCCCTTTGGAGCCGGGGGCCCTGGGCAAAGTCCCGATTTGCCCATGCGATAATAAGGCTCTGGTTCACAGTTTTGTTACAACGTCGCTCGGGTGGCTTAGTTTTCCACTCGTATAAATTAATTTGTCTGTATTTTTTGTTCATTTAGTTTGTAATTTTTCTAACAGATGGCTTTAGTAGTACTATAAAGATAAGATTGCAAAACCAGTATAAGCCAGCTTTAGGGTTAGGTTTTAATGCTTGCAGAAAAGGCGCGAATTTCCTTTCTTGCGCGAATTTTTCTTTTGTTTTTTAGATTGTATTGTCGAGGTGAAATGTAGGTATGGATGTCATAAAATTGTCCAGAGCGTTAAAAGACAGTGTAATAAACTTTAATCCAGGTAAAAAAACATGCATTGTTTGTAATAAAAGTGATAATAGTGTGATAAGTACAGAAAATGGTCGTGAAAAAATGTGGGCTGCTGCTCAAGTGCGAAATGACATTGTTACCAAGCGTTTGTCCTCATTAAGTGAAGAAGTAGTGTTTGGCTATCATATGAATAATGCATGCTACAAACAATACTGCCATAAGAAATCCCTTTTAAAGCTTCAAAGAGAGAAGGAAAGATTTGAAAATGAAGGCAAAGCCAGCACTTCTCAAGAAACTGTACAGGAAAGCCTTAGGAAGTCTGGAAGAAAACGTGTACGCTACCAAAGTCCTCTATCTGGAGGTATTTCTAATCGAGACTGTTTATGTATTATCTGTAATCAAAAATCGCATAATCACATTTACGAGAAATATAGAATGAGCGAGTATCCAAGAGCTCAAGAGTTTTTAAAAGCTACGTTATATTTACAAGATGATGTTTTCACTCGTACTTGTGATTTGCAGGATGTGTCAAGTGTTTTTGGTGCTGATCTACTATGTCACAAAAATTGTATTTCTGGGTATTTACTGAGGTATAAACGGAAACTTGAAGCAAGCGACAAGAATACACCTAAGGTTTCAAAGAGAATTGTAGCCTTTTCTCTTATAGCTGATGATATCAAATCTGGACTACATAAAGGTTATGGATACACCCTCAGTTACATTAGAGACAAATTTAATATACAAAATGAAGATAACAAGGTCAGTAACAAGGAGCTAAAACTAATGTTGTGTGATTATTTTGGAAATGAGATAACGTTTGCAAAACCTAAAGAGGCAAATAAACTTCAAAAAACTGTACAGGACCCATGTTTTTTTCTGCGTCTCTTCAAACAGAAGAAGTAGCAGATGTCCTAAGAAGTTGTAATCCTGTAACAGAATGTGCTATTCTATTGAGAGATTCATTGCAGAAGCTAGACTTTGGACTAGGTGATAAATTTGGAGATGCTCAGGACCTTACAAGCTCTTGGATTAATAGTAAAATACCAGATGTTTTCATAAACTTTTTCAGTACGTTATTTGATATAGATCCAAATTCCATTAAGGAAGCTGATATCATTGAAAGAGAAGAGGATGAAGACTTGGAAAAAAGGATGCATTCAGAGAAGTGGTATCTTAAGGCACAAGCGTTATTACAAATAATGTACTACAACATTTATCGTGGAGTGAGAAAAACGCCATTACATATGATGCTGGGGGAAGCAATACATGAGACATGTAAAAGCAAAACATTGATAACAAGCTTAAACCATCTAGGTGTTAGTGTGAGCTACAATGAAGTGATTCGTCACCATCATAATCTTGCACAATATGCTCTTAAGCAGTCTCCTAATGAAGTACCGATTCCCAGTCATTTCAAGATTGATTCATACACAATTGGAGCCTTCGACAATTTTGATCATGAGGAATCTACCTTATCTGGTATAGGAGGTTCTCATGACACTGTGTGTGTACTTTTTCAAGACAAACCGCTGGATATACCATTTAAACCATGTTTATCGAAGACTGGTATCACCCGAGGTTTGAAACCAATTCAAGAACTTCTTCCATGCCAAAAGTTACAATCGTATTACAAACCTGCAAAACGTCCTAATCTCCCCAGCGATTACGAAGTTAACTCAGATTTATTTACAATGGATAATGATAACAAAAAGCAATACGAAAATTTAGACATGTTATGGCAGTTTTTAAGAATTGCACAACCTATTTCCCAGAGCTCTGATGTTATTATTGATTACGACCTTTCCACTCAAGAAAAAAACCTTGAACAGCTTGTACCATCGTGGAGTGCTTTCCAAGCACTTTCTTCAAAAGAAGATTTGCAGCAAAAACAAGTTGGATTTTTGCCAGTAATTGCGAATCCAGTAAATCAGCATGCGACTGTTTACACAGTTCTGTTAAATTTCAATAGTGTCCTTGACCAGTTAAACCAGCAGTACTTACCAGTAACCTGTGATGAAAGTGTATACGCTATTGCACGCGAAGTCCAGCTAAGCAATCCAAATAAATTTACAAATATTGTATTGATGTTGGGTTCATTCCACATGGCTAAAATTGTGGTTAGTTGTGTAGGTAAATATCTTCGTGGAAGTGGAATATCCAATGTGCTTATTGAATGCTCAGTGTTTGGAGTAAATGTGGTAGACTCTGTTTTACATGGTAAGAACTATGTGAGGGGAGTCAAAGGGATGTTTATGCTAGGAGAAACGATGTTTAGATTGCAAGTGAAATCCTTTTTGGATGAACATTCTATTGAGTCTTATCAATCTAACTTTGAAAAGTTACTTCACATCCAGCAGAATATTTCTTCGGCATGGGAAAAACAAACAGATTATATAGATGTAGATGTCAACATGGAGAAACTCTTTACAGACTTTTTGAAATTTGTTGAACAAGGACGGCAAATATCAGAACAGTTTTTGTACTGGGATAATTTCCTGAAATTACTCCAGCTTCTAAAAAATTTGATTCGTTCCGATAGACAAGGTCTCTGGGAATTGCATCTAAACACAGTACAGAGACTTCTCCCAGTATTTTGTGTGTTTGACTGTGTAAACTATCAACGATGGGCTTCTTTATATTTGGAAGACATGAGAAGACTACCCAAGACAGCCCCGGGGTGCATGAAATGTTCATGAAGGGAAAGCATGTTGTCAAACGGTATAAACATAAATTTTCAGCTGTTGCAGCGGACATGGCATTAGAACAAACTATTAATAGATCCCAAAAAAGCTCATCTGGTATCGTAGGGCGTACTAAGCAAAAGCAGTTTGTAGCAGAATGGGAGATAACACATCATGAGCGTCTGATGATATCAAACCTATTTCGGGAAATAACAGGTTCCATTGCTATTGTCGACGGTTTGGATATCCACCATGAGTTTTCTAAGAAGCAAACCCAGAGCTTAGATGCAAAGGTGACCTCAATGTTTAAATATATTTTACAAAAAGGTAACCCGTTCGTTATGCTTCCTAATCCATTACACAATATGCTAACAAAAGCACTGGTTTCACAAGATGCAAAAGAAAAGATATTAAATGTGTTTAAGATCGGCGATGATTTGTATTCTACACTGCGCAAAACACGATACGAAAACAAAACAATAAGGATCTCAAGTACCATCCACAAAGTCATGCTACCAGCATTTCATAGCAACAAAACACCAAGTGCCGACGTTAAAGGAAAAACTACCAAGAAGAGCGCCAATAGTTTATCTCACCGCATGATACAAATAGCTCAAGCTCGTGCATATGATATGCAAGAGCTTTTTCGGTATGATCTATCTGAAAACTGCTTATTATTTGATGAACAGGGATTACTAGCAAAGCCACAGAAAAGTGCATTGTTAAAAGAATTAGAAACATCTTATGGCAACACCACAGACGAAAACTTGTTCAAGTCTGATGAGAAGACCTGTTTTATAGTGGATGTCATGAATTCCATTCGAAAAGTTACGACAAATGAAAAGAAAACCTTTGGCGGAGCAGTTTCTGCTTTTTCGTCATACGTTGAGGGCATCACAAAGAACTGTGGAAGAATCGATTATGTTTTTGACAGTTATCATACTTTATCACCGAAAAGGCCTCAGAGAGTGCAAAGACAAGGTAGTGGCATTGTTATAGATATCGCCCACATCTCTGATGATGTTCCATTGCCTGTCCAACTCAGCAGTTTCTGGGGATCATCAAAAAACAAACTGTCCTTACAAATGTTTATTGCCAAGACAGTAATAGCTTCTTTAATTCAAAGACCATGTAGTAGCAACCACACATTTAGTGCCTTTTATGGTGATGAAGATGAGGTATCATTCAACTGTACATCTGTGCAAAATGGGAGGCAAATAAATCACCCAGAATTAAATCATTTGTCAGTAGAGGAAGCAGACTTCAGAATGCTGATTCATTCAAAGCATGCATCCCTGTATGGATTTACTAAAATTGTTCTCGTTAGTGCTGACACTGATATAGTAGTGTTAGCTTTATTTCACTAGGAAACTCTTCATCGACATGGTGTTCAGGAACTTTGGGTGCGGACTGGAGTTGGTGATTCTACGCGACTTTTATCTGTTCATGATATTCACCAAAAAATGGGCCACAACTTATGCTCTTTGCTTCCAGCCATCCATGCACTATCTGGATCAGATTACACGAGTAAGTTTGGCACAAAAAAGGCAGCTATTCATTGTGCCTCTATGGCGTTTTTGGAACATTTTGGCGTATCATCTGACTGGGACGACATAGAACAATGTCTTAAACATGCAGAAGAATATTTAGTGCAGTTATTACGAAAAGGGTCATTTTGCAAATCATTAGATGAACTTCGATTATGGCTGTATTATCATGCAAAAAATATAGACATTGAAGATTTGCCACCCACAAGCAGGAGTGCTAAGGGACATTTGTTGAGGTCATATTTTTACACATACCTTCAGCAACACTGTATTGATGATGAGGTTGTTAGCTTAGATCCATGTGAATTTGGTTTTGCAGTAATAGAAGATGATTTAATGCCAGAAAAGAATTTGCAGAAATATCCAACTGATTTTATTGGGGCATGTAATTGCTTAAAATGTTCCAAATCCTGTTGTATTTGTAGGGCAAATGAAGTAACCTGTTGCTCTTTCTGTAAGTGCGGTAGTAAGGGGTTAGATTCAGTATGTAAAAATCCTTTTGTAGTTTCATTATAATCATTTTTTTTATTCACTGTATAATACATTCACGTTGTAATCCAGAATAGTATAAGAAATTAACTTGTTGTTTATTAATTTATAGCAACAATTAAAAACCATTGCTATTTTCATCTTACAAATGGTGAATTGCAGCATTCATCATCATATTTTCATCTTACAAATAGTAATTACAACATATTGATACAATTTTTATGTTAATCGGTCAAGTATTAACTTGACCAATATGAGCAATTTTGTGATCGAGCGGCCGCCATCTTTGATGACGTCATAGCCAGAAAATGTACCAGGTGGCGGATGTCCACCCAAGCCGAAAATACTCTCTAAGGCACCTATTAAACATTTCTGAAAAAAAATTCTCTATACTCAAACTTTCCCACAGAACTGTAGCTAGGTCCAGGACTATGACCCTGATGACTTACTTGTAACGGCCTGAAACAGTGTATGTACCATACTGTTAGAACACGCAACTGTCAGAGGAGGCAGAGTGCGTGTATTCCCTCACGGATCGCGTTGCCTTCATTCAATTGTTTCGCAGTGCCTCACCGGGGCACGTGTCCCGTTTGCCCCCTTCCATTTGTGGACTCGTGGAATAAGGACAATTTCTCTGATAGAAAGGGTAAGCGAATATTTTGCCTTTCGTACTGTCTCCAGGGGCGGTTACGTCTTATTTGCGACCGGGGTGAAAAACGTCGCACTTCCGACCACTTTAATTTGAGCGTAGCACTTGCGACCGCTCTTGTTCAAATGTGCAGGGTGGCTTGGGATGAGTCAGAAACTGTCACTGGAGTAGGTGGGTTAAAGAGTAGGTACAGTTAAAGAAAGCGTTGTATACAGTACATGAGCATATACAGGGATACATGATCATATTATGATGAACTAAAAATATATGTACGTATAAAAAGCTTAGACCATCTGCAATTAAGAAACATGACCAACAAAATTGGTTTTTCCAAAAATGTTTCACTGACATGAATCGTATTCATGATATTCAGAGGCAGCCCTTATTGAAGATGTTTTTATAGTAGTGTATAAAGTCTTTTTCTCTTATTTGCATTATATTTACATTCTTTTTAAACTTGATGTAAGAAAATAGAATGCTTAAGCATGGGTTGGCTGATTTAGCTGCTTTGTAAAAAAAGGTTTGAATTCTATAAAATGAGTTACCATTATTTGGCCAGGAAACAGAATGACACTTAAGATGATCTTATGAACATACACCTCTCCCCCCACCCCATATTTTAGACTATATAAACTACTGAAAATATTGTTTTTAAAATGCAAACAAACGTTTTTTGGTTACAATAAAGCTTTAGTTTTTTCACTTTTACTCGAAATGTTTATTTTTGTTAATGCCTTGGTACACTTTTCTAAGAATTCGTTTCAGGTAAACAGTTGAAACTTTAGAAAAAAATTTTACCTAACCTGTTTCTTTAAAAATACCTAACTTTAGAGATCTGAGGGAAAAACAATTTGAAAATAATGGTTTTTGTGCTTTTTTAATTTTTAGGTTTTAAAAGGGTTTTTTGTGATTTCTTTTTACTGTTATTTATTTTTTAACAAAAACAAAATCGCTTCTTACTATTCTCAGAATACCGTACAAAATTTTAAGATAATAAACTTAATAGTTTTTTATAAAAGTGTACCAAACTAACACGCTGTTCAAAAAAGCTCTTTGAACAGCATGTTAGTATATGTAATGATATGTAAAAAAGTTAATTAGCTCTTGAAGACTAATTTTTGAATCAAATTCGTTGTTTTAAATTTATATATGGAATGTTATGTTTGTACATACAGCATACAAAAAATTTCATTTCTATCTCTATTTTGAAATAAAATACATGTTAAATCTTTTGCAAGAAATGCCTCTCTTTATCGCCGAGATGTTCTGTGTCCTTAAGAGTACGTATTAAGTACTAAGATCAGTGCTCTTATTATTTTTTTTCTTTCTAAATGCTTTTAAGATATTGCATTTTTCTATAATAGAAAAACCGACTTTTTTTCTCCTATTACGTATTTTAAATTAAATTAAATTATTACTAAGAATTGCACTAAGTACTTCAGTAGTAAAATACATGAAATTTTAAATACATGTATGCATTTTTAAAAGGAAATAATTTAGTGATTTTCGTAAGAGCATGCTGTAATATTAAACAGATAATTTCACCAATTTTAAATACATAAGGCGACGAAAAAGTAGCAATATAGAAAATTATAATTTCTAGAAAACAATTATAAAAAAATAACTATTGGGTATATTTACCGTGTTAATCACGTAATAGTCGTCCTCGCATAATAGTCACACTCTCGTTTTGAAGCAGAAAAAATCGACAAAATACTTTTCCCGCATAAACGCCACAGTAATTTGGCCTTCATTCATGTCTATAAAAAATATTACTATAAAAAGAAAAATACCCCTTTTTCGTGTGCAACTGACAAAAATATTATTTGATATACTGCAGACAATGTGGACAACGTTGGTAAGTTAGTATTTTTTTTTTTTTTGGGAATTCCAGTAATCTTTTAGCTTTAGAATGTACAATATTATGTAATAGATTTCCCCCGGTCCTAGACTTTTACCGTGAAACAAAATCGGCAAAAGAAGTGCGACTATTACGCGAGTAAGCACGGTAGTTTATATCGTGTTTGCTTACACAAACACTTTTAGCCAATTAGAGCATTTTTTGTTTGAACATTTATTTTAATTATTTTGAATTTACAATATCCAAACTTGCTTCCAGTAATGAACTGGTTATTAAATGGTTTTCTTTGAATATAAGGCCTAAAAGAAATAATTTATTCTTAAAAAAGGGTCATTCAATCTGATCTCTTATGGTATGGGAGGGTGTAATAAAAGAATGATGAAGGAAAAATATTTATTCTTAAAGGGTATGTGAAAAAATGGTTGAAATTAGAATGCTGAAGCATAATATGAAAGTTTTTCCCAGCCAAAAAAGTTGATAAACAAACAGCAGAATTAACTGATGTGAAGTAGAAAAAAAATGCAAAACTCCAATGACCTTGAAAATAAACGAAACGTTAAATACATTCAGTATTTGCAGAAATGTATATTTTAGAGGTTTTCAATAAAAATTCTTACGATTTCCTTAATCATTAGTAAAATCGTGCAAACAATTTAAATTTCTGCACGAAAAAATCGTACAACTTGGCAGCTATGATGTTATGGAAGAATCTGCCGTATTTAAATTAAAATCTAAAAGTTTTGCTTATTACGACTTACCCCCCCCCCCTCCCTCACCCATCAACCCCTCACACTTAAAGCGGTCGCAAATGCAACAGTCCCGTCCTATCAATCATGTAATACACCTGCTTTTAAACGGAAGCGGTCGCAAGTGAGACGATTTTCACCCTGGTCGCAAATCAACCGGTCGCAAATAAGACGACACCTCCAGGGGCGGCCCGACACGGTCAGCATCGCATCGGGGTGCCGTCTTCGAAGGGGCGCCTTCCGAACTCAAAAACTAAGAAGAACTAGATATTGAGCATAAAGGCGGTTGTCTTTCTTACGTTTGCAGGGTGGCGCCACGTACCCTAAGGCCGCCCTTTCTCTCTGTATAATATATACTATATACATATACAGTGATACCCCGAACGTGCGCTATGGGTGGGATTGAGTGTTAACCTCCTATATCAAATTCGCGTAAGTTGTCCTATAATTTCGCACACACACACATTATATAAATCCGTACACATACAAGTTATTTTTAATTGCGGCCGGAGATTAAGGAATAATAGATAATTTAGAAAAAAAAATGCTTAGTATATCTAAAATGCATACTATTTGTGCCAAGGCTGGATTAAAGGGGAGGAGGCGACCGCCCCCTGCCGAGTAGAAAGATACAAATATAAAAGATCTTATGTTACTTCCATAAAATGGATGTATTTGCATGGGCGCCGGCAGAATATTTCCCAGAGGGGGGGGCAAAGACTACCTCAACGTATGGTTACCATGTTGGAAAGAGCAAAAAAGCAAGGGAAAGCACTGCATATAAAAATCCAAAG
>JAWZYV010011212.1:0-24465 GCA_038373885.1 Cheiracanthium punctorium
CATATCTCACGGTACATTCGGGTTTGCTTTTCACAACAAAAACGTATAATTTACTCTACTTAAATCTTTTAAACCTTTCATTTAAAACTGTACAAATGGTTTTAAATGCAAAGTGTGGGATGTGACTGTGAGATATTTCTTTTTATCACGCATTTCTAATACGGAAAAAAGACTGTCACAAAGATATCCCAAAAGGGGCTGAGTGTGTGACAAATTTTAATACTAATTATTAAAAAGAGTTGAAAAAGCGGGGTTTATACACTGGTGTGCAAAACTTAAGCAACAGATTTTCTTGCCATAACTCGACGAGAAATCATCTGAGAAACATGAAATTCAGAAATAAGAGACACCGTTTTGTGTTTAAACGAAGACGAAAGCATACTTGCAGTGCTAAAATGAATATCGTAACAATGCATACAGTATGAAATCAAACAAACAAACAAAAAAAAAGGCTCTATTGAACTCGTAGGATCGTTAGGCATGATTGTCTGTACAAGAGGAAAAACAAAAGCATTTTCGCTTTTTTAACGTTTTAAAAGGTTGTGTTTTAAAATAAAAAAAATAAATACTTATTACAAAATTTAGAGAAAATTTCTCCTCAGTTGAATTAGTCTTTACTTTTACTGATAGATGACAGCATCAACACTGGTTTTGATGGTGCAGGGGTGGTGCCATCTATGAGTTTGTATCATTTTCATTGTATTATGGTAAGGGATTTAACACTTGATACGCCACCTGGCGAAAATCCTTTAAAAAATGTTATTAATTTTTTTTTAGATTTTAGATTAAATTATATTAATTAAAATTGAGAAAAGTGATTTTTTAGAAGATATCTGAACCAAAGTAAAAATATTACACAATTTATCTCTACTGCAACTTCTATCTCGCTGGGTTATGTAAATGTATGTTTATTTTTTTCTTTTAAATATGTTTTAGCCAAGTGGTTGGAGCCATTTTTACTTTAGGGTGTGGTGTTGCAAAAAATTATGCATTCCTTTTGCTGAAATTTCAGTTGGGATAAGTTAAATGTTCCAGTAGCAAGCCACTTAAGGGTATTTCCTTAATTATCATATTAGAGTCATTCTCAGAAAACTAAATTTTGGTTTAAAAAAAAATATTGTTTTAATTCTCAATTTTTTTCATGTTAGTGTAATTATCTATGCCTGTTATAAAATATATACATATATATATCAGATGGGATCGTTTGTCTTAATTATAACCTTAATTATTCTTTAAATTTTCCATTGCAACATGGTAATGACAGGCAGAAATGTGGTAATGACTATTATGAACATGGTTAATGATACCAGAACCATGGTAATGACCAGTCACTAAATAATTTTACATTATTTATTTATGAACTACTTATTGTGTTTATTCTAATCAGTTACAGAAAAACTTTCATCAAAAGCAAAATGCTTTGATTATATGGGGTAAGGTGGTGAGATTTTTGAAATAATATTTGCCACAGGAATCCTATGGCAGTCTGCTTTAACAGCAGGCCACTTAAAGTGATTTACACTTTGCTGTTCAGCACGAATCATAAAGTTCCCCTTAATGTCTTCATCTAAGACCTCAACAATCTCTGCACAATATGTACTTTCATTGTGTCAATAAGAGGTTTAATGTATTGAGGAAGAGATACTGTTATAAGTACTGTTAATAGATTTTTTTTTTCATACATCATTTTTTTTTTCATCATAAGTTTCATATATATTGAAAATAGAGAAATGAAAATATCTTAAATAATTATTGCCTTTATTTTAAAGTTTTCCAGTTCATTAAAATATAGGTTCAAATAATAAAGTTTGAAGTTTGAAACAAGCCTTGGTAATGACATTTACAACTTTAATTTTATTGAAATTTCACATTTTTACATATTTAAACTAATACCCAGTGTAGTGCCTCTAAAGAATTGTTGACAAAAAATTTAAACATCTATGAGTGGCCCTCTTAATTTACATTTTTAGCCAAGGACATAAAACGTACCATTATCTGAGAATGACGCATTAAGTTTAGAAAAGTTTCGTTAATGTATATTTTTTTATGGTTGTTGAGACTCGTATCTAAAGTGATAATAATTTAAAATTTCAAAATGATTGTGGTATAATTAAAAAAATAATAATAAAACTTAGGTCTCTTTTATGCACCAGAAGTGGGCCACCTAGATTTCTCAATTGACAAAGGAAAATATAATGAAGTCCTTAGATATAGTAATAACAACAATACATTAATATTACACACTAAAAAGACGTCAGATGAAATGTTTTTACAGATTCTAGTGAGATTTACATTTTTTTCTCAAACAGCCAATTTTTATTAAAGGTGTGTGTTAATTCTCGATCTTTTATTGTAAGCTCTAGTTGGGACATTATGGATAATAAGTCCTTATATGTTATGTTGAATAAATTGTTTCCAACTATTATATAATCGTTTTTTTGTGTGTAGATTTTGGTTCTTAAATATATATTGCTTCATCCTTTATTTCCTGGATTATTCACAAATACACTTATCTTTGTGCATATCTTTTACCTTCTATTAGGGAAGTATGAGCAAATTGACCTTATTTCAGCTCTAATCTCTCACAGATAGGCAATCCTTTTTCTTCATTCTCATCACAATTAAAGTCACTCATTCATATATGATAGAATCAGCAAATGAAATTGAAGACAATAATGATATATATATATATATATATTGTGTGTGTGTATGCATAAATTATTTCTCTTGTTTCTCCATTTTTTTTCCCCCAGCAGCATTTGCATTTTTAGAATCCTCTTTCCTTTTATAATAAATAATCATTAGTGCTTAAGTAAACACTGCAATTTACTCACGTTTTCTCTCCTGTTTTTTAGTCATCTACTTTCTGTGGCTGAAAGAGAGCCTTCTTAAATAGGTGATGGAATGTTTCTCAATGGCCTAGCAATGGTATAGCCATCGTTGTTTCCAGTGTTACAGAGCCCAATTCACTGATTGTTTCCAGGTTGACCAACTGTTTACTAACTTTTTCTGTCCACCAGAATTAACATTTGATGATTGTCCAATGACTCTTTTTCAAAAATCCTGGTTTTAAAACAAGCATTTGTGCAGTAAAAAAAAAATTGTTCACACAGTTTTATATTGAAACTGTTTCACTTTCAAACTAAACTAGAGGTGTACTGGGCCCCCTCAGCCCACTTATGGTGCATTAAGTAAACCACTGATCTAAAAGTTGGCCACTCATCACTATCTGTAAATTATTATAATTTCATTCAATAATAATTTATGATACATTCAGTATATATTCAAATAACATAGATAAAAATTGATTTTAAAAACAAGTATAAAGTGTGTTAAAATTTTTTTTGAATGAAAACTTGTCTCTTAAGGAAATCACTAAGAATAGGCTTAAAATGCTTCTTCAAGAAAGGAACTCCAGTAACAAACTTTCTTGTACCTAACTTGAACAGTAAATCAAGGCTACACCTTTGGTCTTTAATTGATTAGAGTTTCAGAAAATCGAAGGTTGATCTCTTATATCAATGAATAGTTGGAATTTCTTGTTTCTGAACTTAAAATTTCAAATGGCCTACTATGTACTATGGTACATAGTACTAACACACATAAAAATTTCATGCAGTTATTTTTTTCCCCTTAATGAGATATTTAATTTCAAAAACTGGTATATTGAGCAGCATTTCTTTTTAAAAGTATTTTGATTTAAAAAAAAAAAAAAAATGCAAATAGAAGTGCACATCTGAGAGAAAATAATCCAGAAACTTTAATAAATTTCAAATCTGTTTGAATTTTTGTTTATCTTTATCCTTCCAGAAAATATGATTTAAGAAACAAAGTATTTTATTGAAAGGAGCAAAGTTTCAATCTTCAAACCTTCTAATTAAACAATAATAATACTTATAGAATTCTTTTGGGAATGGATTTTAAATTTTTGAGTACGTTTGCTTCCACATACAAAATATTATGAAGAAAATCAAAAATGGTGCAGCAGCTTATGCATGTATAAATTCTGTGGAATGACTCTGCATTTTATTCTTTGCAGTTTATTTTGTTCCTCATTCAAGATTTATTTAAAATCTACTTTTCCTGTGTTTCTAAAAATGTACGGAAGGCATTCTAGTTACATAAATTCAGTAAAATAATTTTTTTTAAAGTTCTATGCACACTCTTTCTTGAAATATGCATAAAAAATGTAATTATAAATCACTATTTAAGAGATTTGACTGATGTTATTTCAATAAACTTTAACTTGATGTTAAAAATAAAGTGATTCAAATAGGGGAGTTTAATCGATTGATGTATATTACATCTCTGAGTGGAGCTAAAAGATATTTGGAGGCTTAGTAAGCATTATTAACTGTTCTTTAGTTGATAAAAAGGTTTTTGTTTCTTAAATAGTATGTTTATATTATTTTGTGCTTCCTTGTATTACTGTCCAACCTGTTTATCCCTTATCTTATGGGAAAGAAAAAGTACTCCAGAGGAAAAGGCTTCCAGTTATAGAAATACAATTTTTGGCAATATTCTTGTAGTTTTTTATAGCTTTAAATTCACTTTCAATCTTTTTGCATCCTTTAGATAAATGGGTATTTTCCTTGAAGTATTTCTTCATCCATATGTGTGATGCAGTTACAAAATACATATGTGCTTATTTAGATTAATTTTTATAAATTTATCATTTTTTTAATGTATTTGAAAGTTATATGTAACACTAAGAAATCATGCTCACTAATTCTGTGATTTAAAAAAGAATGGTTTGCATTAGGTTGATTTTAGATGACGGAATAAGAAAGGCCTCAGCATGGTCCAGTGGTTGTGTCACTGAAAATGGTGGATGGCCGAAGTGTGAAAGTCCCGGGATCGGGTCCCATCATACGGCTGTTGATCGAACGGTCTGGAGTTTATGTAGGTTTTCTCCAGCTGTAACATGAATGCGCGTTAGAACCCCTTAGAAAGTCCTCCTACCGAGGAACCCCCATCCTTGGCAGATCGCCCTAGGGTACCGCTGCCATAATCACACAGACAAACAAACTGAATAAGAAAAGAATCTGCTTTTGGTTAATTTTGAAGTATTTCCGTTTTTACTATTTACTTTTAAAAATAATGTAAAACATTCTTTTTAATGCAGCTAAACATAAAAAGATTTCCCCACAGTATATTTTTTGATTTCTGCGTTTAAGTACTTGAAAAGTGTTAATTTTTCTTGAATAGTTCTGAAAAAAAAAAAAAAAAAAGACTTATTCCTTTTAGGGTGATGGGGATGTGTATGATCCCTGATGCCATTAAAATATTGTGATTTGCATCTTGTGAACTGTGTTTCTTTTTTTTTTCCGGCAATTGGCCAGCTATGCATAAGTTCCTTTAACAAAAAAATCCTTGAAAGACTTTTGACATTTAAGTTTTTTTGTTTGCTTGTTTCTAGCTTTTTAAGGGCAACAAGAGTTGCAAACCCTTGAGTCAATATTTCTTGGAATTAACAAATTTGTTGTCTCTCTTATTTCACTGATGTGCAACTTCTGTTGTTGAAGACAGGAGGTGTTTCAGAACCCATTTTTGCAATGTACACTAACTAGAATTTGAGATGTAGATGTTTTGAAGGAAATTATTTGAAGATATACAGGGAAAACAAATTGAGTTTAGATTCTTAATGTAGAGAATTTTTTGAAATTTCCTGATAAACAGGTTCAACTGTTTTATTTTGTGCCACATTTTCCTTTTGTCAGGCCCAAATATTCATTCTATATATGCCTAATTTGAGTAAAAAAATTTATCCATACTGTTTTGTTTTAGACTTGCCTTAAAAGTAACATTTTTTAGATCTCTTTCTTTATCAAATTACATAGCATTATTTTCTCTTAAGTGGTTTAAATTTGATTTTCTGTTAATTTTGTTTAATTACTACAAATTTGTATGTTTAGTAATACTGGGGTTTACTTTTCTTGTTTAAAAGTGTGTTTTTTGAAAACTTTAGTTACTAATAAAAGACAAAATATAGCTGTAAAAGGTCTTTCTTTTTCCAATTTCCCTATTGTATTCTGAACTGAAACTGTAGTCTGCAGAAATAGCTGCTCTGAATTGCCCCACTAGCCATTCCATTAATTACAAATTTAAGCTAAATTTTCAAAAAAAAAAAAAAAAAAAAAAAAAAATCAAAAATATTCAATTGGAAGAGAAAATATTTTATCAGATCTGAAATGGTTAAGAATAAGTAACATTACATTCACCAATTTGATCTACGAGTTTTTGCTTTTGGAGACCTGAACTTCTTTCTAACCATAAGAGGTATTGGTACTTGTGTAGTAGGGCAGCCACTGAAAATCAAATTGTGTAGCAACCAAGATGGTGATAATGGAATCTCATTCAAAATTCATCTCATTTTCATTCTTAGAGACATTTGCAGTATTAAGGCTACCTGCAATCGTTGCTTAGTTCTTGTGCCTCAAAGCAAATTCAAAGGCCATCATGATACACGAGTACTGGGATACATTCTTAGAATAATGCACAGATATATTAAATTTTAATGAGAACATGTCATGTATTGTTATATTGTGTATAGTTTTCTACAATAATTATAATAATGAATATAAATGGCAGATAGAAACTCAAAGGACTCCTTATTCTGGCCATTTCACTTTATAAAGAAAATTTGAAACCGAAAATGAATTCTTTGCATCTCAAAAGCATGGTGGTAGATAGGCATTTGGAGTTAATAAGATTGGAATTTTAGAGGAAGTGTGCTGCAGTTGAGTGTATAATTGTATTTGAAAAACAAGGTTTTTGTTGATGGTATCAGTGATAGAGTTACCTAGAATAGATGTATGTGGAATACTTGAAGTTGTCCCCATGTTTTTGACGATGAGAGGCAATTATGGAGTTTTTCACTTTTCCAAATTTGATTAAAAGTATGCTTAACACAGTTACCGAACAAAAATCTAATGGTGTTTATTTTGTGTATATGGTACTGGATTATTCAAACTATTTTTGTCTCTGACGCTAGTTTAATTTTGCTTATTTTAATAAGAGTTTCTTTTTCTTCACAGATGCCAGCAGGACCTTTAGAATTAAGGTTTTTGGATGCAGTTGTTAAGTTGGATTATTCTGAAGCTCCCTAATCTATTCAGTACATTTTTATGTCTGCAGGAATATCAAATAATGAATGTTTGGATGGCATTCCAGGTATGTATTAACTTGAAATTATAGTTAATATATTCCAGTTATTAATTTTTTTTCTTTTTTATATCGATTAGTGTTACTCAGATGGGGTTAATAAATAGAATTTGAATTAATATTCTCATACTTTTTGGAAAATGTAAACGGATAAATGAAACACTAATGACTTTGTAGAAAACAAGTATTCAAATGTAAGTCTGTATCTATGTTTTAGATGATAGAAAGATTGCAACTTTCTTAAGCAGCAAATTACTAATCCCTAGTCTTTTTTCTATATATGTGTGTTCACACATAGCTGATTATTTAGAACAGGGTTTGTACAGACATGGAAAGTTAGGGAAATGGAAGAAAAATCCGATTTCATAGTAAAATTCAACTTATTAGTTACAGTTTGTACCAAAAAGTAAGTTTTATCTTTTCATCCAAGATTGCTCATGCAAAACAATCAATCTACATTTCCCTTCACAATCTTTGTCTACCTACCAATCCAATCCCCCTACACATTTCATGCATACCACAGAGTTTGTGTAATCAAAATGTTCTGAAAGGGCACTTCAGATTTGGGATAATATTAAAATGTTTATAGAAGGAAAGCTTCCCAACAATGCAGTTGTTCCAACTGTTAAGAATGCTGTCAGTGATCAATTTATGAAATGCAAATTTACTTTTTGTAAAATGGTATCAAATGCATGCGAACCATTTTTCTGCAGTTACCAAACATCCAATACTAGGTGTAATTTTTTATTTGAAGGTTTGCATAATTTGATTCGGACCTTAATGACATGTATTTTATCTGAAGAGTGCAACAACTGCATCAAAATTAGTTGAAATAGACGTATCAGACCCAAAAAATCTTGTCATAGCAGAAAATGTCAATGTTGATTTTGCAGCTGGACATCTCTTGAAATTTAAATGTAAACAGCTTGAAAAAATCAAATTTCTTTAAGAATGTTGCGAGTTTTTTATGGGGATGGTATCAAAACTAATAGAGATGTTCATTGAAACATAAAACTGCTCGGGAATTATCCGCACTTGATCCAGTAGTAATTAGTCGTACACCTAACTGAGGCCAAACCAGGTGTGATATATTGCTAGAAATTTTACACACCAGCAAACAAATTGGTGACGCTGTAGCAGAGAAAACAAAACAACAATATTCCACTCTCTTCTTCCAGCCAAGAATGCATTAAAGGAAGAATTCAAAATTAATTCTGCTCTTAAAAGGCAAGGTGTTAGATTTTATGAGAGTTTTTTGGAAAATAATTTGAAATATGTGGAACTATGGCAAGTAATGAAAATATGCTTCATTTTGTCCCATGGCAATGCTACTGTTGACAGTGGTTTTCGCTTAATAAACTTTTGTTAATCTAAAACATACATGAACAAACAATTATAAATCAAAGGCATATCCATGTTGAGTATTAGGAATACGACGTATACAGCACCAGTAATTGAAAAACCTTAGCATACCTGTTTTGGGTGACTTTAGCACTGACGACAGCATTTCAAGCACGTTGAAACAGGTATGCCGAGGTTTTTCAATTACTGGTGCTGTATACGTTGTATTCCTAGTACTTATTTACATCTGCACCAAGCTAGGTTATTGCACTTAGTATATCCATGATGCCATCTACCAGTCAGGAGGAATAGATGGTATAAATATTGACAAAAAATTATAATTTATGTCCAAAGAGTTTGTCGAAAATATCAAGAGCATTTACACACTTTCATAAGTCCAAGAGAGATGGAAAAGAAAGGAGATTGAAGGAAGTTTGAAATGAAAGAAATGGAGCAGAAAAAGAAGCAATTAAAACTGTAAACAAAATCCTTGGATACTGAAATTAACATTAAATTGAAAGAACTGCAGAAATCTTAAATGTACTTATATCTAGATTTTTTGAATTGCCTGTAGAGAAAAATCACTTCTTTGAAAATTATTTCATCAAGTTTTTTATTTTACCAGTTTTCGTACTAAATTTAAGTGAATATTTTAAAATGTTATATTAAGGAAAGATGTAATTTCTGTTTGATTATTGCTGCTTAGTTGGCAAATGAGAAGAATTTCTTTGATTTACCGTGTATATTTTAAACTATTTCTTGAAATCTAAACTTTTATGTACTTTTATATCACTCAGTTTATTTCAGAACAAAAAGTTTTTGTGAGAATTTCTACTACACCATTTTTGTTTCATTAAATTATTTCTCATTGAGTATGTTTTTAAAGATGTTGCTGTAAAAGTATATTTCTCTAGGTGATCTCAAAATACTTTTATTTTAATAAGTTGTGGAAATTATTTTATTTCCATTCTTTTCTAAAATTAGAAATAATTTTAAAATGTGTTTGTTTATATATCAACATACCTTGTCCAATTGAAATATGCTTAATCTTTAAATTACTATAAGGCATACTTTGTGTAGTGTTATCAAATAAAAATTTTAAAGATATTTTTATCATCGGGCATTTAAAGGAAAAAAAAAGAGGTAAAATGTATAAGCTCCAAAAGAAACAAAGGAACACTGAAAATAAGTGGAATATGAAGTCCACAAAAGTGTGCTAGATACTCAAGGAAATACGTGGTGTAGAAGTCAGGGAAACAGAAACTTTGAAATCTGTAGGAAACTTGTAGAATTTCTTAGCAATGGCTTTTCTTGAATATTTTTAATATATCACAGTATGACTTGTATCCCTCTTACTCCTCAAGGATTTTTTAATTAAAGTGTTGCAAGAGAGATGAAACTGTATCATTCTAAGCACTTCTAAATCTATGCCATGCTACTGTGGACTTTATTGAAAGTTTTGAAGAAGTGCTGCATGCTATGTGGCATATCATTGCATAAATTCCTCCTTGTTTAAATCGTCATTAAATGAATTCATTAAGCATTCTGTTCTAGATTATATTTATCTTTGGTATATTACGTATATACCTTTAAACTGTTAACATTTAGGAATTTTCTTATTGCAAATTTCATACATGTGGTTTCGAACAGAAAGAACTTCTGAATCCTATACAATGGCAGAGGTGCTATTATTTGCATTCAGAATGTTATTTAAATCTTTTGCAGGTTATCCATTTCTTGACTGATTCAACTATTTGTATTCCTTTTTAAAGATCCAAAATTTACTTTTTATTTCTGTCAAAGAGTCGACAATTTCCGAATGATAGAAATTTAAATGAACATTCATTCCCAAGAGTTCTGTGTATTTTAACTTGCCAGAAACTATGCATGGAAGATTTTTGTGTAATTCCAGATCGGAATTTTGCAGCCTTTCTCCCAAGCATATAATTTCATTTGAATCCAAAATCTGATTTAAATTGCACGATGACTAATCTATGGAATTGCTTTCTTGTGATTTTTATCTGCTTGTTAAAATGCTTTGATTGAATATTCTTCACCCTATAACTATGAGCTATATACAATTCTTTTTGCAGTTAGCAGACCAGATTTTTTGTTGTTATTCCTTACATTGTTAACAAATCTCTTTATCACAGGAGTGATTCGATACATCAACAGTTTGTTGCAATTTTCGATATTTAATATTGCATCATTTGTAGGGGTGGTGTTACAGATTAATCCATGAGAAGATTCTATCATCTGCTACATTTGATTGCCAAAATTCTTCAGATAATGTTAACCATTCTGGTCCTCTGGACCACCTATGATTGCTCTTAAATCTTTGAAAGCATTCAACTCTCTTGTGCAAAAATCTACAGGGTTTTGTTTTCCTTTACAGCACACATGGGCAGCATCTGGAAAGTTTCCAGGCCAAACTTTAAGATGCTAGTTAAGTCGCAGGAAGGTTGTATGAAAGGGATTTTGAATGGTTTTTATGGGATTTCTGTGGGAATTTGAAATGTTCCTCTGCCCGGATCAAAAGTTTTGCAGGGCCACATTTGGCGAGTTACCCATATGCGCCTAACACTAATTCCAGTTCTATGGATAAGAATTTTTTTTATTTGCATGATCCTATAAGCCACAAATGTTCTCCATTCTCCTGATGTCCCTTTTATCCACTGCAAAATCTATATAAAAATAGATGTTGAATTTCTCAATTTTGAAAATGCCTTCCATATATTTTGCGATTTTTTCTGAAATCACTGCTCTCAGGAGTTCTAACTGAGGAACAGTCAGTTGTTTCAGTGGACGAACATTTTAGCTACTGTTTGTAATATATATGGTTTTGCTTTTAGGATTCTTAAGTAATTCTAAAAAGGATGTAATATCTATTTTTAAGATATCTGAATTGTAATAACCCATTATTCCCTAAACCTTTGACTCTATTGTCGTCTAACTCCAGTTTATTTTTAGACCATAGTGTTGACTCTAGATTAATTTGGCAGGGCGCAGCGCCCGGCGGCCTTTTTGTTATCTTTTTAGCGCCCGGTGGCCTTTTTGTTATCTTTTTAGCGCCCGGCGGCCTTTTTGTTATCTTTTTAGCGCCCGGCGGCCTTTTTGTCGTCCTTTTAGCGCCGGACGGCCCTATTTCTCTTCTTTATGCGCCCTCCTGCTTTTACATTTTTATTATTATTAGTAAACAACCAGCACTTTTTATTTCCTACATACCATTTGCAGCCCATCACGATAATACGTTAATTAAAACGGTTACGATTGAGTACAATAATCCCATCATAAAAATAGGTTCGATTGAAAACGGCCCTTCCACAAAAACCGTCTATGAAATCCGATCTTTCCCACAAATGTAATTTATTAAAATGCTTTTTTCAAATATTCTACTCTTTCACAGATCGAAATACTCCTACTGCCCTTTTCTTTGTTTTCTTTTGTGCGAGCCGAACAGCCGAGTAACCCGAAAAGGCCCCTCTTGTATGTTTTGTTTTTGCTGACTCAAGTGAGAAGCCCGATCGGCATTTCACTTAGGAGTTAGGGGAAGAAAATACGGTTGGGAAATTCAAAATTTTCTCAAGTTATCTAAAAATTTCTGATTCCATCTGTCAATTCTCAAATATCAGTGGCTACGTTTGATAAAAATGTAGTTGCGAATTATCAAACAATCATTATACCAGAGTTCGTCGCCAGCTGTATATAATTATTGCTCTTCTCGATGTCTTTAATAGTTTCGCAACACTACGAAGTCCCCCCCCCCCTAAACGATTTGCTCTTTTTAATCGGCTTTCTTAGTACATATTATTCGTAATGTATAACAGTTATTTACTAATCATATATAATTACAGATGATACAGAAAGAATGCCTAAGCAAAACGACGTTTTGCGATTCGAAAATTCGCGGGATTTGCTTGTTTGTTATGGCAAGCCTAGACAAGGGATATCTTCTTAGGGGGGGTGCCTTGGTTGAGTGACTTTTTAAGGAGTTCTAATGGGTATTGACGCGTACATCTTGATGAAACCGACCAAAACTCCAGACCGACAGTCGCGCGGGCGGGGCCCGCCGAACGTGGGAACTTCAACACTTCAGCCGTGTACCATGTTCAGTGGCTTTATCTACTCAAATCCATCTGAAAATCGAGGGATTTGCGACGTTTTGGGAATACAGCAATTGAAACACATTATGCTTTTGCCAAAATCAGAGCATAATAATGATGTTTTTCTTTAGCAATGTAGTGCTAGGGTTATTGGCGCCCGGTGCGGTCTTTCAGTTTGCCGCCCCATTCTTTCCAAGTTTCAGCATTCTGCCCCCCTTTCGGTCCTTTAGTTTTCCACTTTATTATTTCTAAGTGTCCTGCCGGCCACCATGTTTGTTTTTTTGCCGCCGGGGCGGACCCCCCCCCCCCACTTATTACGCCACAGTTTTAATTACATAAATTGGAGTAAATGCAGAATTTAGTAAATCAGACTATTAACAAGATTTGGTATTTTAAATATTCATATTATACACCTTCCGATTTTAAAATTCTCAACATTTTAATGAATGAAGAAAGGAAAAAAAAAATAATAATAAAAGCAAAAGAAATCTAGTTCTGGAAAAGGATGCCTTCAGAAAACAAATTGTGTCATAAGTTAACAGCTAGGTTATTCATAAAACAAACTGTCATCAATTTAAGCTTATTTTCAGTTGAAAAAAAAAAAAAGAAAAAGAATTCTGGAAGGTTTATTAATAGATAATTTGTTTAAATACTTTTGGCACCAGGATGTTGATTATTTTAATTATATTAAGCTGATTAAAAACATTTGATAGTTAAAATAAATATTGATCAGTACTATTTTTATTTTAAAAAGATTAAGATAAGGTTTAAGAAAGAAAATTTAGTGTTTTTAAAGAGACCTTTTTAAGTATGTTACAAGAAATTAAAAATAAAGCTTTATGAAAAATAAATTATTGAAAATATTTTAAACTTTATTTCATACATACCTTTGGACAATTCTGTGAGTTTAAAAAAAAAATATATTAATTTTATACCTGCTAAAAAACTTACATGCAGTAATTATTTTTATTTATTTTAAAGAAATAGTACTTTTTAAAAAACTTATATTCACTTTTCAGGAATGAGCAAGCATTAAATTAGAAGTGAAAGAGGAATAACAAATATATTTCAGTGATTTGATTTGATATGGTGTTCTACATCCCAACCATAGGATGTATTACAAAATTTGCATGACTATGTCATTTTTTCCAGCAATCTTCTGTGTTCTGAATTAAATTTCCCCAATTTCTGTAGTTATCAATTGATGGATGAGTTAAATTGTTTGATGCAATTTTAATAATGTCTAATAGTAATAAGGGTAACTTTGAAAATCTTTACTTTGTACTCATTCAATAATTATTGCAAACAAAAGAATTTAAATAAAATTCTGATTTATATAATTAAATTTTATACATCCTGCATTGCAGAAATTTTATTATTTTTATTACATGGTAAACGCATCTACCCTAATCCACTTACACTGACAGTCCTTTTCTGTTTAAAAGTTTGTACCAATATAGGTGAAATATCATACATGAATGAGATCCAGTAATTGTGGTCCAGTAGTGATAGTGTGATAAAATAGAGGAACAAAAATTAACAGTCCCTCTGCCTTCCCCTACTGCCTAACAAACCATGTCTTACTAAAAATTTCTGAAATCTTCTTCAATAAATGTACTATTCTTATAAATTCTTATGCTTTATAAATATATTCTTATGCTTTTTTTTTAAATCAAAACTTCTAGTTATGTAGATTTAATTCACATATTTATGTCATGTTTAGACCAAAACATTATCAACAAATTATTTTTCCTATTTCGCTTACACTTACTTCTACTGAATATTTTCTCCAAAAGAAGGGGGGGGGGGACTAAGCAGGGTTGGCAAAGTGGACCCAGCCCAGAAAAACCCGCACGGGCTTTTCTGGGTGGGTCCACCAACAAAAACCTGCCTGGGTTTTTGCTTAAAATCATTTCTGAGTCTGCAAATCCCACCTATAGTATTTAGAAATACACTTTACCTTTTAAGCCCAAAACCTAGATGGTTTCTCTTATCAAAATTACATAAAAATAAGTCATATCTATGGTAATCAGATGAAGTTTACCTCAAAATATTTATTTTCTAAAATTAATTTCATTAACTGAAAATTTTGGAACTACTAGACAGTATAACCAACCGTGTTTTTGACAGAGGTAGAGCCATGATCCTTCACAGAAAACAAGCTTTCTTTCTACTTTGAAAGAATTAAAAAATATTATTAATCATATTTCAATTACTTGTATTCATTAAGAAATATGTAATTATATATAACTAATAATATTTTCACTTTAAGAAATATAAAGAAAAAACCACTGAAATTTTCAGTTTGAAAACATCACACAGACTACTTTTTGCTATTATACTGTTTTTATTATTCTTTTACTTATTTAATTTTTGTTTTTATAGCAAATATGCAGTGATTATTATAAATAAGTTTTGATACCACATTATAATGAACATTTTCATGTATCAACTTTTTCAAACTGTAAAAGAAATAATGAAAATAAACTGTTGATAATCTTCTAGTAAAAAACTATGCAAAATATGACATGTGTGATTAATGTCTAATGATAATTCCAATTAAAGTTAAATGACAACAAACTAAAAATGTAGAATGAAAAATATATTTCAAATTAATTATAATTGATCTATTTTACAGTTTACCAATCAATATCACATTCACTTTGATTTTTGTGGTAATATTTGTAAATCTTTACTAATTTTTCACACTGCTCTGAGCCTAGTCTGTTCTGCAACTTAAACCATATGAATCCAAATGTAGGAAAATTCTCTCAATGGAAGCAGAGTTAGATGGAACAGAATGCAGAGATTGAAAAAAACTACAAAAATCAGAATCTAACTTGTTGTTCTTCTGTACCTTTTCTTTAAGAATTTCCCACCATTTTGAAGCTGTAAATTGTGACACAATATTTTCTGAGAAAAGTGATTTAGGAAAATAGTCTATGTCTTTAATTTTAAAAGCCATCATTGCAGGTAACCGCTCTGGATGATACTGTATTATCCATGCTTCAACTTCTTCCTCTTCCTCTGAATTAAGCTTTTCCCCTCCATACTTTGCATCCATTATATTAGCTAAAAAATGCTCAGGTCTCATAATCTGTTTATACCGTTTCACTATAACTTCCTTGTGCTGTTTCAATTCTTCTGATTCCATTAAATTTTTCCATATTTCTACAGAACGTGACAGTGTGGTTGTATCCTTTTGCAGCTCATCAAGAGCTGAAGATAAAATAATGAGCTGCTTGTTTAAATTCAAACACTCCTTGTAAATTGACACATTATCCAATATTTTTGGATTTTTGTGGAGGGGAGGGGATGTTTTTGCAATTTTCGTCTCAAATTCATTTTGGTGCTGAGATGCGATTGTTACATATTTATGATAATTGTCCAAAAAGCTCGAAATGCACATTTTGTGTGAATTCCAACGTGTATTGTTAGGTATTTGTGGCATCAAACAAAAACCCACAAAACCCCGGGTTTTTGCCAACCCTGGGACTAAGACAAATTGGAAAAAATCTTACTAAGAATTGTAAGTCAGAACACATATTACAACTGTACATGTTAAAGTTTCGGGGATCAGACCGTTTCAAACCAGTTTCTATATGTCATCTACCTGTACATTCTCGTGGAACCCCAAAGTGCCCTTTTTGAGAACAGGGTGCCCCTTTTGAAAATTTCCCCCCCGGCGGCCCTTTTTTTCTAGAGTCAACACTAGACCAGCATTTACTTAAATACATGGAGTTGGTTTTTAATTTCCTTAGCTACATTCACCATCCATTAGCAATTTATCTGCTTTAATCACAATGTTTTGCAAAACACTGGAATTTGCAAAGACACTCTTTGAATGTTTGCTGAAAATGCAATTTTTTTGTTTCCAAATCTTTAAATCAAAATCAAAAAATCATTTTAAGTTTAGTCCTTGACTTAAATATTAGTTTAAGTATTTTTTGCTTATTTTCTTTAGAAGATGCTTGTAATATACGGTTCTGACCTTTCTTGCAGTTTATTTTTCTTAACAACTGCAGGGTGGGGCATATAGTAACAATTGTCCAATTTTATTTCAGTATTCTGACATTCTTCAGTTATCACTTCCCTCAGTTGTGTTTAAATAACATTTTTTATACAACAAAGGATATCTTTTTAATCTGCATATTAGATTATTAAACCGAAATTTTGAGAGGTCAAAATTATTATGATGTATTTTTGCCCTATCCATCCATGTTAATTTTCCTTTGTATGTCCCAGTCTCAAGTTTTATACTTTTCCGAAAAATTTTAACACTTTGCGAACTCAAATCCAGACAATATCTGGAAATCAAAGACAATTGATTTTTTCAATCTTTCACGTTGCAGTAAGAGGGAAATGTTCACCACCAATTAAAATTCTGATTGACTGCACTCTTTGTTAGCCTGTGCAAAATTTTCCTATCTAATCAGTGTTTTTTTTTTCATTCATCCGTACCTATCAGCATGAAACATGTTTTTTCTGTCTGAAGCGCTTCTAGTTCAGCTGAGCAAGTGAGATTTTGTAATCTCAGTTTAATCACCTTACAGGATTTTTTAATTGGTTTTCCATTTGCTAAATGAATAAACATTTAACTTTCCTTCTCTATTTATAGGAATGTTTAGCTCTTTAACAATATCTTAAAACAGAACTTTTTGAGAATGGTGTTTGAAATAGAAGTGGGATGAATTAATATGCCACAAGCTAGTAAGAAAATATCACTTCCTTCTTTTGATTTGTGTTGATTTTGAAATATAGTTGTTACTGTAGTTTAATTGTTGGGTTGTCATTCTAATGCTTCACTGACTGACTTTTGATGTTTCTTTTAACACTTGGGGAATGGTTCAGCTTTTGAATGACAATTCTGAATATTGCATTCAATGAAGTTGTTGGTGCTCTAAAAGTTTTAGGTTTATATTTATTAAAGTTGTGTGAGTTTTCTGTTTTTATAATTGAATATTTTGTTTTTTTTTTCCAAATTCGGAGTTGTTTAATTTTGTGAGGTTTTCATTTCTTGCTGTATTTTCTATTGAGATAGTAAATATGGTATAATGCCACTAACAGAAATTTTTTTTTACTTATATGTAAAAATAAAAGTAATAGTGATCAAACAAAATTGCTTCATAAATATTAGACAAAAGAAGAAGCTTTATTCCAGCTGCAAATTACTGTGCTATTTATTTTGATCATAACCTTTTAACTTGGAAAGGCATTTTTACCATAACAATCATTCCATGTACTGCAGATGTTAACAAAAAGCAGCGAGAATCTTTGCTGGCCAAAGCAAGATGACACTACATCGGTGTGCCATGAAATTGTGTTTAACTGTTTAACATGCGGTAGTCATGCTGTGAAACTACCTAATTAGAGTGCTTTCACTGCTAGTCACAAAAACATTATAGCACTAATCAGTAGCGGCTCGTGAGTTATACTGGTGGTAGTGCTGCGACGTAGGACTTCAGAAACGATTGTCAGCGATCTAGAAACACCCGTACATAGAAAATTCATAGTTCCTATGGATTTACAGTTTAAAGCTCCAGATTGATAAAAACGCGTTTCCACTCACTTAACTCCTTTTACCTGCTTTTATATAATATTCCAATAACTGTTGCTGTGTAAACGAAAATTTGAAAAAATTGAAGACTACAGAGTAATTATATTTACTTAAATAGAAAACACATTCTTCGTTCTTTGCAATGAGCAAATTCTTCAATAACTCTGTGATTAAAATGTTTTATATCTCTTTTTAAGTCTTCACTTGTACTTAACATTGCTAAGGCTGATAAACGCTCTTCTAGCATAGTACTTCTTAAGAACGTCTTTATTCTCTTCAGCGTGGAGAAGCAGCGCTCTGGTTCTGAAGTTGTCATCGGCATCGTGAGAACGATTTTCAGCAAAGAGTTCACTTCACTAAGTGAATTTTGAAGTCCTTGATTTACAATAACCTGATGAAGGTTTAGAGGTAACCTGATGATAGATGTTTGGAGAGGCAATCGTGGCCAGTAGCAAGGCGAAAAACAGCAACAGATCTGTCCCTTGGCCAAAGTGGAATATTCGTGATTTCCTCGATCCATTTCTTGTCTTTGTTTGCTTCTTTTATGTTTTCCAATAAGCCTCTCTAAAAGATTTTTTAATTAACCATTTGGTGGTATAGAAAGGAATTTGTTTTTCTGTTATTCGTATAATTTTAGTTGCTTTTTTTGCCAGGGAATCTGCTGTTTCATTTCCCTGGAGTCCACAATGTGCTGGTACCCACTGCCAAACATTATTTAACCTTAGTTACACTTAAGGATTTCAGTACCTTAGTCCTCAGGAAATATATTTCCGCAGCTCTTCCATGGCCATCTTCAGTCCTTTTCATTCCTTAGTGGAATGGCGTTGTTGTCTGTTCCTCTTTCTTCTTAACGGATCTTCCGTCAGAAGGAGGGTGTACTTTAAATGAATAAGCTGATTCATTGTAAGTTTTAAAATATCATCGCAGTAAACAAATTGTTATTTTTTCACAACTGCGTCTGAATAATTTAGCAGCAGGCACACATCTGACTGGCACCCCAACAAGCACTATACATCAGATGTTTATGTTTCTATCTAATCAATAGTCAAACAGTACATCCCTCTGGAGAAATTTCACATTACTTGGCATGTGTGTCTTTATAAAAATACTTTTCTATTTAAAAAAAAAAAAAATTGCTTTTTCGACTTTAATGATTTTTTTTTTTTTGCGTGTGTGTGTAGATATTTTCTTTATTTTAGGAAATAATATGAAACATCAAGATCTTTAACACAACCTTACAGAATGCAAAATAATGGATATGGAATTATTTCATTGGATTTTAGAAAAAAGATGTTTGATTGAAAATTTTCTTCACTGTTTATGTAAACCTAAATAAATGCTCATTCAGTTCTGTTTTAAATAAACCAACAGTACTTTATGGGCATTTTTTTGGTTATTGATACATTTGTAAAAGTAAGTTATTTTAAATATTTTCAATTGAAAGACTTTACAGTAAGGGGATAGTTTAAACAAAAGCTATAGGCTCTTCTAGATAAATGTTTTCCATAATTCAGTTGAAAGTTACTCTGAATCTGAGTCTGTTAGCAACTGTATTTGCCAATAAACTAATATATTCCGATATTCATACATTTCTTTTTTTTAAATATCACTCGTCATCAAGCAAAAATATTTGGACCAGTTGGCCTGAAGTACATTTCAGTCATTGCTCCAAAATAATAATAAGAGGAAGAATTGGAGTATTATTAGCACATTGGCTGTGATTAAATATAAATAGTAGACAAAAGTTTCTTCGTTTTCTCAAATCATCAGTGGCATTTCGTCACTGAAAAAGTACCCTGATTCGTTAAGAAGGCTCTACGCAGAAACTTCTGAAAAGATACGGTTGATTAAATATAAATCAAAACTTTCTTAAGTTTTATACTTTTTAATCTGCCATAAAAGATAGGCCTGCCCTTAAACTTTGGATTAACACAAAACAAAAGTTTTGTATATATGATATGTCTTCTCTATAAAGGAACAAGATTTATTTACATTCATGAAAATGTGATTTAAATTATGGTAAAGCTGTTAAATTGGATTTTATTAAAGTTATCTGATTATTTAATTTGTAAAGTGGAAGAGCAGGAATGTAAAAGCATTTTACTTTTGCTTGGTAGATGCATAAACTCCCAAATGAATTTATTCTGAACTACTTCGATACACGGTAGACATAACAATTCTATTTAAATACTTTTTACTTTTTAATAAAGTTATCTTTCATTATGTAAGGAAATGCACTGTATATTGATCAAACATTCAATATTATGTCCTTAAAATGAAACTTTATCAAAAGCACAAAAGTCAAGCTTTCTAACGGTATAGAAAAGGAAATAAAATTCATATAACAGTTACAATTAATACTTGGATAATGTTTCAATTTATTTGCGAAATGCAGGTGCTGCTGAGATTTTAAATACTTATTTTCTTTTAGAACAAAATTCTGTGCACCAAAGAGCAATTTGTGGCATCATATCCACTGAAACTCATGTAAATAAACATGCAAAAAGCGTGAGATTCCTTTGCCAACTCATTGCACAGTGTTTGCACCTATGGAATTTAGAGAATTAATTGCAGGTAGTTCCGTAAGAGATGACAGGAAACTTTCTGCCAAGTAAGTGTTTCCAAATCTGTTACCAGTTTCCTACATACCGTATATATATATATTGGAAACTCCTATATTTAGACCTCATGCAAGTCAGATTTTTAATGGGAAAGGATCAGTCAAAAAATATCGTGTTATCTTCAGGCTAATACGATAATTCATGAAAATTTTGTAAGCTATTGAGAAGTGCATATACATAAAAAACGATTTAAATTTAAAAAAGATCAGCAATAGAAGAAATCAGCAGAGGCTTTTAATAAAGGTGTTGATGATAAAATTAAATGACTATATGTGCATGACATTTCACATATTAGCCAGTGATATAAGTGTTTGAAGGCAATACATTTCTATAGTGATATGCGATCCCCCTGTAATTTATGAATCTAAATTCAACAGGGCCATACACCATGAGTTCTTCTCTGATGAACTCAAGCTCATGTAGCTTATGACGTATATCGGGATATCTAGTGCAGTTAACAGGTTTCTTTAAATGTCACAACTTGTTTTCCAACATCAAGCTATCAAAAAGTTGAAGTTTCAAAGAACCCCGTAATGTTCACCACGAGAGAACCGCTTCAGCTCGAATAATGTAAATTCAACTGTCTGTTTTAAATTTTAATGTAGATTTGTTTTCCCTTTTCACCAATGCAATTGGTTGCTATTTTGGCCCACTTTTATGAATAATTTTTTAAAAATCGGATCTTCCTTTTAGTCCCATCTGCACTTATAGATATGAAGGCAAACAAAGTGGTCTCAAGTGTATTAGTTTCTTCATGATACAGGTCTCATTCTAGGCAGGGTCAGCTGGGTGCAGCACCCTGGTTTCCTATTTTAGTAAAAAAGTGCTCCCTGTTGCCCTTTGATTCAAGTTAGCTCACCGGTGAGGTAAAACTGGCCCTCCTTTGTCTTTGAAGTTTTTTGTTTCTTTATATATATTTTTTCACTCTCTATTCTAAGTTTCTTTAGCCCTTTTATCTGTTCAGATGGGGGTTATAGTTTTTATTGCAATCACCTCTTTCCTGCTTTTCCAATCCAATATTGCCACTCTATGTAGGCAGGGGTTCGAACCATACTTTTTTTCGTTCCAGTTTAACTAAAAAAAAAGATATCGGCTCAGTTTCGGTTTTCCTTCCACCAAAAATAACGGTTTTCGGTTCAGTTCCGAATGAATAATTTTATTTTATGTATATTCTTATTTGTGCAAAAATAAAATTATATCATAAATAAAAAATGTATTCTATCAAAATTTAAGAGATTTTATTCTTTTTTTGATGCGTAAGTTGGTTACAGTATACAATATTGATAAGTTGATTCCAGCAACAAAATGACTTAAGATAATATTGAACCCAGATAAATCGATATTTTTTTCGATTTAGTCCAGCTTTCTTTCCAACCAAAATAACGTTTTTTCCGGTTTTTCTTCTTCAGTTCTGGTTCGAAGCACTGTATGTAACTGACCAGCTAATTGTTAAACTCAAGAGAATGCTTATAATGGCTGTATGATAATCTAGAAAAAAATGTAGCTATCTTTGTTGTCTGCTTAAAAATTTTGACCAACTGAAGTGTTAGAAGCTGGGTGTTATGGTACAATAGACCCATGGTCCTGGTGCCTGGCCCTTTGTGGGCCTCCCCTCCAAGTCATCAGCTTTTAACCTGAATGTTTAGTGACCTTTTTAATAAATACAGTGCCTTTTTAAAAATAATGTTGCCTTTGCACGCTGCCTTCTTTCTCACCTACAATGAGCTTTGCATAACCTTTGATGTTTGTGTTTTAAGATTTAAAATTCATATAAAATCACATGCTTTTAACCATGCAGTTCGAAGGAAATAAAAGCTCTTGAATACAACCATCCCTTTTCAAAATTGAACTAAAAAATTGTAGATACCGACTCCACCAACAGGTTGCAATGCTGCTCCTTGCATTATCACTTTAGTTTACAAATCCTATGATGCAAATTGAATTTTATAAAATTTCTCTTATAAATTATTTTTGGTACGAAAATGGCTGAGTTGTGTGTTTTCTTTCCAAATGCAATTAGGGCTGTAATAGGACAAGAAAGGAAAGCGCGGTCAGGGAATCTAAGCATTTATGCTTATTTAAAGTTTTAAGATAACCTTTCTTTTCTTAGTTTCAATGTTTAAATTGATATTGCTGGATAATTATTTTATTTTTTATATAAAAGCATGTATATATTTAGCTTGTCAGAATTTTATATGCGATTCTTATACAAAATTTAAAGTCAATGCCAAACCATCTACAACAGCTAACAATCTTCCTGGAAATTTCATTATAGTGCTACACAACATTAATTCGTCTCAAATAAATCATACTTATGGTTCTGAAACCTTTCGTTCAGAAAATTATTTTTAGATAACTTAAAAGTAGTGATTATAATCTGAGAAATAAAAATTTAAAACTCATCTTAAAAATCAAAGCGAAACATTAAAACTAAATTAATTATTAATTAAAGCAAATTCTTTCATAAATATTTCTTATTTACTGCAGCTGCTTTACTAATATTTCTTAATTACTTAAGACTTTTTCAAATTAGGGTTAAGTATGCCACCTTTCCTTTCATGAGCTCGATGGTACTGCTACTAGGTACTTTTCTGTTTAAATAACACCAGTGTTAATGTTCCAAAGTTAATAACTTCATGTTTTTTCTAAGAGTTACATTATTTATAGGTATCCCTGATTGCAATAACATAAAAGAAATAGGAAATGGCAAAAACACTTTAAAACTTTTCAAATGTATAGCTTGTATATCATAAAAAAACGGATTTAACAATTTGGGACTTACCTAATACTGAAAAGGACACGATTGAATTTCTCCAAGAAAAGAGAATATTGTACAATAAAAGATTTTTGTTTTTAAATCTGTTTACACATGTTGTAAATTTTGTGCCTCCCATGTAAAATTCTGCATTTTACCTATTTCACTACTAATATATATATTATAGTATATAAAATATTATAATGTGCTAAGGATGGCAACCTCGTACCTAAATTTTATGTTTACTTTTTTAATTTATCTTAATGTAACAGATGCAAATAATTTAACTTGGCGGAGTTGTCAATGAGTGATGTTATCAAAATTGGAAAGTACACACTAATGTTTACATCTAGTTGCCACTCACTGTGTAGAGATATATTAAATTTTAGTGCTGCATATGTTAGTGTATCATTTACATAGATCGCCTGGTAATATATTAACAAAATATTGTGATTAATGATTGTTCATGCTGTACAAGATTTCAGCTATACAAAGCATGTTTAGTCGCAACCAACTTGGATGACCGGGGACCAGACCACAAATAGTCCATAAAAAACTACATCATTTTTTAAAGAATAGCCCAGAAATAAGTTCTTGAAAAAGATTGTTTGAGAAATTCTACTTTTAAATGATTCTTCATGTAGCTGTAAAATAAGAACATATAATGAGAAAACATGTCAGTAAAGCAAAGAATGATATTGTGTAAATCTGAAAATAATTACATAATAGGGTATTGTCAGAAATAAATAATATTTGTTAGTGAATTTTACATTTTACATAATTCAGAAAATTGTATGCCAATATTAATATCAAAACTGAAACTTGTAAACAGTCTGTTTTTAAAAATTCATTATTTTTACATTAAATAGTGCAGTGCAAAATAAATCCTCATAACAATATTTTTTTGATTGGGAGATTTCTCTT
>JAWZYV010011213.1:0-32609 GCA_038373885.1 Cheiracanthium punctorium
GACATTTAGGTATAAGAGGGGCTCACAGCAGTGCGATAAAATTATCTTTCAATCAGGTTATTTCTGAGTAAATATTGTGAAGCTGCTTAGAAAAGTTCTTAACATTTAACATTAATATATTGATCTATTAGCTTCAAATTAAGTACATAAATCCTAGAAAACGTTTAATATGTAACATTAGATTGGTATTTTGTTAAATCTAACACGGAGGTTTTTACTTTTTTAACACCACATGTCAAAACCTGTCGATTTACAGGATAGTATATAACCTTTAAACGTACATATTAAAGTATACATATAAATAATATAGAAATCAATATAAATAGCATAGAAATAATTTAGGACATGCATTTGGAATTGTGTTCATAAAATTATTCCAAGGATTTATGACTAGATCTTTCAAACATTAAAGAAAAAACGGCAAAGTATATTATTACATACTTCTTGGTATAAAATTACTCTAACGAAAATGTTTTCCCACAAACAACCATTCTGTCCGATACTTTTTTGCCAATTTTCAGAGCGTTAATCCATTGTCTCCTAAGCTTCCGCGTGGTCGCTTCGAATGAATTGTTTTGATTTCTTTTAATTAACGAAAATCTGTGGAAACTGGGTCGAGGAATATCTCTCCCCTTAGAATCACACTGAGGAACACAGCAATTAACTTTGTCGTTACCCATAATATATTTTGGCAAAAAAAAAAAATAAATAAATAAAAAAAAATAATTACACACATTTGAAATAAGCGCGTCTCAAAACAGTAATATGTAAGTATGTAAGCTGAGCTGAGCTGGCCAGGCAAGCCTGCCACATAGTAGTTCTAGTTAGGCCGCTAGATGGCGTATTCAAGCTCTGAGATCGCGAATTCCAATCTTCCAAAACTCCTCATTCTAGTATTTCAAAAGAGTTTTTTAATCGGCACTTTTCCTAACTTTTGTCCCTTTGGCGTCCTACTTCCAGTGCATACAAAACCGAGTGAGAAATTCCTTTCTTATTCGCATCAGTCAAAAGAAAGAAGTGGAAATGAATAAAGAGCGCTCGGCACTGGGTGGCCAGATACACAAAAAGGGGCAGTCGGAGAATCAGCTCTCTGCTATTGACACCACATACGTTCCATGATACCTGTCTCGGCAATTTCCCCTATGCAAATAGTCATCTCACATGTCCATAGCAATCTAATTAAGAGTCTTCTGTGCAAATGTCTATGGGAGAAATACTGAGTATGGGAACGAGAATGTTCCAGTATCATATATTGCCCTGAGACAAATTATGAAATACCACTCTGTATGAAGTAAAAATAGCGCAAGGAAGCCGCAACGGGCCTGAGGCTGTCGCCACCCTTTGGTTCAGCGTTTTTCTTTGAAATAGATGTATTGTCTTTGCTTCTTTGAAATGCATGGGAAAAAGAAATTCACTTGTACAGTAGAATATAGTGTGTCCCCTATTCCGGTTAGCTCGGTTAACTGCACAGCAACCGAGCCAAAGTCAAACATATACTTGGAGGAGCCTTTGCATACCTTGGAATCTAAATCTTAGCATGCCTTGATTAGAAGAAAACCATCTTTAGCTTTTGAGATATAATTAGTACATCAATTTGGTAAAAATAAATTAAAAAAAATATCTCTAGCATTTAACAAAATGAAGTAAAAGTTTGCTGCAGTGTGCATTTAAGACTGAAGGTTGAAACCATTTGTAAACAAAAACACGAAACTAGTTGTAAACAAAAGAAAATGACAAAAAGTGCAGTGCACAAAATGTGATATGTAGTTGTTTTGATAATGACTAAAAGAAGACGCGAAATAACTGTCATAATGGAAAGATAATTTCCATACAAACTGTTGGAGCTCCGTCAAATCCATTCTCCAAGAAAAGATCATCACCGATTAGATTATATTTGTACTACTTTTTATTATGATTTACTTTCATATCATTCATGTAGAAACAACCCTAGTTTTATAATTTAATTTGATTTTAGAAAAATAGGTAAGTTATAAGAGATAAAATGCAAGAGTAGATCAAAGGCTCGTTAAAATAGGAAAGCATGGCACGAGCAAATAGTGTATGGGGGGGGGGGGAGGGTCGTGACCTTAGGAATTTCAAAATCATTATGCTTAATTTTCCATTTTCTTTTGAATTACAGGAAAAATTAACTTTTCGAGCCAGAATTACTTTCCTTATTCCAGTTTTTTTCCCCTTTAATCCTCACATTCTTTTTAAGCCTTTATTTTTTAACGCTTTCCAAAGAACTTGGAATGTTTATGCTTTCAGTTTGTCTGTCTGCCCGTGCTCTAACTGCCTCAAATATGCATCGAACGATTTTTCATATGATAGTGAAGAGTACCATAGCATGTACCCTATTGAAAAGGATGCAGGTACCCTTTATAGTTCTTTTACAGGAGCACAAAAAATAATTCCAATGCATTGCAGCCAATGGGCAGAGAATGTTTAGAGTACATTTTAGAAACGTTCATCCATTTCAAGCAAAACAAAATTGGTATTTATTATTGAGGTTTATGAGAGCATTCTGCCCATCGGCATGGATGGACGTAGCGTTGACATCACTATTCCCAGGGCTACCACACCAAACACATAGCACTCAACTTCGCACTTACGGCTCTCGCAAAGCCAGCCTACGTTAAAAACCAATTCATTCTCGGTTGCCTCTTGTTCGGCCTTTATACCCTGGTTCACAACTAACCTTCACGCCCGTTGCTTACCACGACCACATATGGCAGACAAATTTCTCCCTCCGTGTTGGTAAATCGTGGCTCCCGGCATCAGGCGTAAACTCAATTAACTATACGCCCCCCCTTCGGCACAATGGTCCAGACCCAATGCGCTTGTTCGCAAGGCCTGGCGCCACGCAAGTAGGATACAACATTCTCCATAGGCACCTACACTCGCCCCACATGCTAAACCTCGGCAACGCAAGTCCATCGGCGCCACCCAGAACATAGGCATGCGCCGCACGGACCTCTCCTGCCCCAAACGCCTCCCGGCCACCCACCTCAGCCTCTCTTAGACAACGCCGGGCGCCCCACGCCGACGAACAGCTAAATGCTTCGCCCCTCGCCCTTGACCACTAGCATTACCCTGAACACATCCCCAATCATCCTCTCGTCTAAGTAAAATACCTGCCAGATTTTCTGTTCCCCGGTAACTCATACTCCTACACTCTCCTCAACACCAGATTCCATACTAATCTCTACTTATACACTCCAACATTCACCACACACAACAACTCACCTTCACTGTAAACCTTTTTTCCACCTATCCATTAAACATCTCTCGCATTCTATTCCTAAGTAACCATTTTATTATCAGAATATAAATCGCGATTCAATACAAACGCACAAACACGTTATGGAATCTTTTATAATCGACGAACATAGTGTGCCTTGTTTTATCAACCGCCGACGACGCCCTCGGGTTCCACCTTGAAATATCTTCCATACCATAACCAAAACAAGACGCGCTCGTGTCATAAAACAGAGAATTTTCAAAAAGAGCTCAAAAAATATAGAATTTTTTAACATAACCAATGCAATACACTAAAACGTCAATTTATCTTTTCATGCCCCCCACCCCTTACACCCACCCCTCAAGCTCCCCACCTTCTACTCTTCCTACCATCTCCGTTCCGAAATATTTACAACACATACTCCAACTTACTACTTTCACCTCTAACCGCAGCTCAAAAAAAAACAAGTAGTAAAAATTCTCTTGGGACTATTCCCGATCAATACACCTACCCACATACTCCACCCAAATGCTTACTATTTAACGGATTTGCCAATAGGCTAATTCAGAGATCAACCCCCATTCTTTCCAAAGAATCCATACACATAAAAGTAAGTCTCCCCCCCATCCAATATAAAGCACCCAAAACTCTTCTAAATTATTGGACCCGCTAATCCTTTCACCCGTCGGTACTAATTCTGTGCCTCACCATACTTGACTGAATACGACACACACCCGACGCCGTCCCAACAACATCGCGTAAACTACCATTCTCCCTGACCTACTGGCATGGAAACGTCCAATTAACTGTCCACAATCGATTATGTCTACTCGACGACTCCAACAACTAGAGTGCGTCGTACAAACCAGGACAGGATTTCTAATGTTCAAATCAGGAGCACAGAGACACAAGGAGAAACATTACAAAAATCCAGTAGGTTTCTGAAACTCATTCAGTTAATAGACGCTCTAGAACCGCAGAGTAAGTCAACCATCTAGTATCTATACGGAAATATAAGACGGGTTGGAAATTCAAGCTATAACAGTGCTCTACAGTATGGTTACTTCTCAACTTTTAGACAAGTTAAAACGTATCACCTAGGGACACACATTCTAGGATGTCACCTTATATCTCCCACAACCAACTCCACTCGTTCTCTTACCCACTCACCACATCTTCTAACTAACATCAGCGGGCACACACTGTTCACACCCATATGCACATTCCTCGTCGCGCGACTGCATTCGGTTGTATAATGTAACTTAGCGTACAGATGCCCACAAACCACTCAGCCACTAAACACAGCACGTGGTGCGTCACGATTCAGCCGTTCACACCCCCAGCATTATTTTCTATTTTTAGGCACCTCAGGTAACGTCCGAAATTCAGGTACCGTTGCCAAGCAGAACTGAAAGTGATATTTAATTGGAGTGCAGTTTCGCATTGCGGGCTGTGTGTTCTAGTCTCGCCGGTTATGTTGGCTGGCAATTAGATTCTCTGATGCCTAAATAATTTGTTGACCTTTTAGTTTGGAATTATTTGGCTTTATGAGATATATATTTTAATTAAAGCTGAAGTTTTTTGAAGTTAGTTAGTTTCGCCTTGAAGATGGCGATAGTATTTTTGAATGTTCATTTGATCTGACATGCGATTTGATGTTTGTAGTCGTCTATAACATAAGTTAAGACAGTTGTGATCGTGTAATTCTTATGTTTCAAGCAACATAAGGAAGAAAGTGGAGGCAACCGACATAGGAGTTTTTGTAGTCAAAAAATCCAGGCCACACACCCAAAAATATTTTTCATGTGATTTAGCGTTCAAATCATTACTGTTGGACTTGATGACTTCTTTTATAGTATTATGTAAATTCTTAAAATATTATAAAAAAAAAGCATGTAGTCGCCAAATTTGGACGATATATTCGCCAAAACGACACAAAGTTGGTTTTCTAACATCAAAGTCTTGGTCGGGGAGTGTCCCTTACTGGGAAGTACTGATGATTGTAAATACCACTTATAAACCTGTAATAAACCACGCGGCTGTCGATCTAAACACGGGTTGGTGGTTTATTGGGCGATCTTTCTCCAGATGACAGAGAATACGCATTAGAAACCTTTACAAAGCCCACCGGCCCAAGGGCATACCTTCCCGATTAGGCCAAAATTGCCGTGTAGCTAGTGTGCATTAACCACAAATAAAAATATATAAATGTATACACTTTAATATTCATTATAAAATAATACTACTTCGCTTAAATCAATTTATATTAATTCACATATAAATCAATTTATCATAAATGTTAGTTACTATAAGGGATCTTAGTTTTCTACACATAGACTTCTGAAGGATTAAAACCTTTTTCATTTGATTCTTTTGAACTATGATATTTCAGTCTTCACTCAGAAATCACTTTTTTTTTTTTTTTATTGAGAGAGAGGAGTGATGGGGGAGGGGAACGCCTCCATCGGAGCCCCACTGATTTGTAGGGTTATAGCTATAGAGAACGTGGTAGGGTCTCGCTGTAACTAAGGCATTGCTCTTCTTGCGTTGCGGCGCTTTGTCCTAGAGCAGCTAAAGTCAAAAGGACACTGCTTAAAAAGAAGCACTACGTGAAAACCCATAGAACAATCTTCAGTTCGCCAAGTGTGCGGCATCGAAAGCGTAATTTACTTTCAAGCCCAGCACTTTCAAAATGGACTTGAAAGAGCTATGCACGTGTTTCTGTATTAGACACACTCACAACTCTCCAAATGAACCCGAAGTCACAGAGTTCCAACCTTTGACGGATCCAAAAACATCGGGGAAGCTTTTGCATTGGGGAACAACCCAATTTACGACCACATTAAATGGGAAAAACTATCGGCTCCTGTAAAGAGTATGGGGACTATTATACAAGGACTAAGACAAGTGGCAATATTTGGGACTGTATGTTAGAAATTTTCTTCTTATATGCCCTCATTTTACCATCAGAGAAAACATATGATCAATTGCCATACGATGATAATTATAGTGAATGCCGATTGTTATATACTCTAACTGAGAATGAACACAGTTTTCATAGTACCTTGATCCAAGACAACACTCGGCACATAAATTTATCGTTTATGCAGATAGGTACAATGCGCGTATGTTATGTATCCGTTTGCGATCACCCAGTCGAAAAATTATCGAAAAAATAAAAATCGGCGGCTATCGTTAAATAATATATTTTTTAAGAAGATGGCGGTCGTTGGCGCGGACTTACGGGGGAATGCTAGTATTTTTGGGAACATTTTCTTGGAAATAGACACTTCCCATAACTGTGATAAGATACGAATATTATAGTTGAAAATTAAGGCAGCGACAAGCGCTCGACACTCCTCTTCAACAAAGCTTTTAGAGAAAATTGTGGACTCATTTGATGAAAAAAAAGTAAGAAAAAATAAAGGTTTACATTTTTTAAAACATAAAGGTCTATATTATTTTTTCACCGCTGAATAGATGCATGAATCACAAATACACATATTTTTAACTACACATTTACTACTTAGTAACAAATCAGTAACATCTAATTTAAAAAGCCCGTAAAAAATGCAAGACGAAGTAATAGGAAACGCTGAAAATCTCTTAGCGCTAAATGAAGAAACTTGACTTTTTTTAACGAGTGATCGCATCTTTTGGACTAATATGACAATTATCGGTCACAGACAAAATACATGACATACATGATCAAAGTTACTAGGCTACCACCAAAAAACAATGTTAACAATTTACTGTTTTTAAACAAAATTTAAAATCTTTCGATTTTGGCCAGGGAATTTAAGGTTTGAATAACCTCAATGCTGCAACACGGCCGAGATTTGGATTTGTGATAAGATAAGTGTTTTGTTTTTATTGGGAATGTATTTTTTAAAAGTTATTAATATTGTATTTGATCAGCAATGGCAGAAGACGTTCTTGCAAAAAATAAAAAATGGAAAGGGGTACCGTCTTTTCTTTTAAGGATCTACTTACATGATTGGGAAAATTAATTTCGTTTGGATAAATAGGTTAAAAATCGAAAGTAATACTTTCTTAAAAATTTTAGAGTTGTGACATTAGCTCATCTTACAAAAAGTCACCGACATATTGATCACCAGAGTAGAATAGAGTGAGAGAAGAGGAGAGAAAACGCATTACTGCTCTTCATCGATAGGAATTCGTCACCTTAACTGCACGATGAGCATGTTCACTCTGTTAGAGTAAGGACAGTCGAAGGCGACTATCTGCTCCACTCTAGCTGAAAGGAGGAGTTACCACCACCATTTCCACAATGATGCGTTACTTCAGCAGGAGTGGAAAGTTGCTTATGCTTTCCCATCACACAAAAAAACGACTCCATTATTGGGAATTGGAATGCAGTTTGCGATATCAAGCTAACCACAACTGCCAACACAGTAATGGCATACTTATTAGCTAACACAAAGTATTAGTAATAACCGTATTATGATAATCTTTTCAATATAAGCTGTGATAATGTTATGTTTCATGAAAATTTGATAACTATCAGCAATCATAAATAAGTATACTTCATTGATATCAGGTGTGTCGGCAATGACCATTAGGGGACTCGGGGCAATGCATGCTTCCGCCCAGATCATTGCTTTGGTGTAGTAGGGTTTGACACATTTGCTTTTACTATACCGTTATTGGTTGTTTAAGACTTAATACAAAGTCCTGTGCTTCTCTTTTAATTTTTATACCCGTTGCCTACGAGAAATTTGATCATTTGGATCGACGGCCTACTATACTACTTGATCTGAAGTATGTTATTGGTTATTTATGCTTGATCATAGCTGAAAATCTTGGCATTCGGTTTTTTGTGTTCTGTAATTATAAATTATGTGTGAGCTATTAGGTTGTTGGAGTGCCGTGTTCTGCTAGAATCGGTGGAGTGGGCCCCCTAGAGTGCAGATGATTTATTTCGTGTGGAGGTGGAGTAGGCCTCACTAACCTGTGTAATACGAAATTGTATAGGCTTTAAGCGCATGTTACAACTGGTATGCCTCTCAGTATCAAATTCTTACAACTACGCTAAAGGGTCAGATTCGTACGATGCGATACGCTGCCTGATTGCACAAGATAGCATTAAAACAAAATCTTTAAATTCAAAAGCAGAAGATCAAACTGAATGTCTCAATTATTATATTGTATGCACATTTATACATGAAATACAATATGTAAATGTGAGAAAAACAAACAAATATTTGTGATTTAAATTTCAATCTGTCAGTATGTGGCAAAATCAGGGATCTGTCATATCCTCGCACACATCTCTCGCACAGAGTCATCGCTCTAGAACTACTACATAATATGACGTGATATAGATCAAAATAATACCGCTCTCTTGTTGTGGAGTGTTGTAATATTATTCCCTCTCCCGACTCTTCTATACACACACACACAAAACCTCTACTCCTCATATGAGTAAACGTGGATAAATTTACGCTCGTAACACCCAGTAGGGGGGGGGGGGGGGGCTGGGGGGGGGGGGGGGGGCCGCAGGGGGGGGGGGGGGGGGGGGGGTAGGGGGGAGGGCTGGGGGGGGGGCCAGGGGGGGCTGGGGGGGGGGGGGTGGCTTCAGGAAAGCTCAGGCTGGGGAATCAGGGAAACCCAGTCTGAAGGTGCAAATGATAGCAGGTGATGCAGAATGTGAGAGCTTTCCTTGTAGTCGAAAAACCACCCGGGATATCTTGAACATTGTTGCTTGTTAAAAATGACTTCTCATCGCGGAAATCAAAAAAAAGTTAATTTTGTTTTTGTTGTTTTAAATGCTGAGATTTTTGGAAGTGAAAGTTTGTATCTGTTCTATGGGATAATTCATAGTATAGTTACGGCTAAGTTTACATTAAATGTAAATAAAGGTAAGTGTTACAATATTAATTTAAGTACATACTCAGCTATTAATTTAGAGAGCTAGCACATTTTGGATTTGGTAGATTTTTTATGTATTCTGTTATGTTCAATATGGTAAAAATAAAATTCTCATATTGGTATAACTTTGACTCCTTTTAGCCTAAGATATCCTAGGCACACACATAACTAATGTATTTGTTTTTCTATTGAATTTAATTAACATATGAAAGAGTTCCACAATATGTGGCTATATACTGGAAAGTGTTTCTGTACAGTTATTTCCATATCTGATAAAGTTTTTTTTATTAGAAGTAAGTAGTTAGCCACACCCATATATCTTCACAAGATTAAGTAAAAAATTCTCGAAATATAGTGTTTTTAATGATTCTTACTATTGACAAAGTCAACATTTTTAAAATATTTTTATACCATTTTATGATTTTTCTAAATAGCTCAATATAAACTCAAATCTTCACTTGGATTTGATTTGGAGAAATAAAAACACTAATATTGGTAATAAATTAGCAATCATTTATCGCAATTATATTGTCTATGTTTTTGACTTAAAATTAACATTATTATACAAGTATCCACACACAGTATTTGTGTGTATAATATAAATTTCCTCATATTGTCCAAAACAAATATTAATACACTTAGTCTGCATTTTATATCACAAGTAATGGTGGAATTAGACTGTTATCTACTGTATAAATTATTTCAGAACTTTTAAAATTGATAAAAATTTTTAGGTGCATTTCATGTACAACATTGCTGTAAATAATATATTATGTTAACTTAAATTAAGTCAACTCTACTGTAAATATATGTGATGATAAGCACATGAGTTATCACAGGAGGCAAGGCGAGGGCAATGCCCTCAGACATCCCATTTTAAGGAGGTCTTAAAATTTTTTATAGAATATGAATTTAGTTTATATAAATTTTCATAATCTTAGTTACTAAATGCTGTTTTTTTTTCGATACAGATTGGATTTAATCATAGTGTGATGTGGCAAAATAGATCCCAAAATGGATGAGCGATTTTAATGTAGTTTGTTTTATTTTAAAGATTGAGGTTACTACTCAGAAACGGTTTTCAATTGTTATGTGAAAATTTTCATTCATCTATTCCGCCACTTAAATAAAGCTACACTTCTACACTTTGTTCAGTCAAAGACTATATTCAAATCATATTGTAGACATTCAATTAATTTTTGATTGCTGAATTATATCTGTCAACAAATGTTATGGAAAAATAGCCATGATTTGAGTTGCATTTTTTTTCAAAAGACTCATTTTTAACTAAAGGTTTTTTTAAACACATATTGCCATAGGAAATGTTCATTAAACTTAAAATTTATTCTAGGCACTATAACATTATACAATTCAATGTAATCAGAAAATATCTTTGCAGCTAGAAAAAAAAAATTACTTAAGTGGGGGGGGGAGGTGGCGTGGAGTTTTGGGCCTTCAGGGAGCTATTCTAAACCTTAAAAAAATGTCAAGCTGCATTTCAAAAATATACCCACGAATATGTACAATTTTCTCCATTTATTATGTTTGATTTGAGCTGATTATGACCAACAAAGGGGCCTCGGGATTGCTGAATTTGGGGGCCCCCTATCTATGAAATTTGAAATATTTTTCCTAAAAATTAAGATATAAAAAAAGGACTTTCAGAAACAAACATATGATATTGGGAGGCACCCCTTTCGAGCCGGGGGCCCTGGGCTACAAAGTCCCGATTTGCCATGCGGATAAAAAGGCACTGATGCTTTACTTATTTCGAGGTGAGGCTGAAGTCCCCACCAGTCACCCTTGGCCAAAAGGAAGTACCCAGGTCATGGGGGGGGGTCTGTAACCACCTCCGGCATATTTAGTTTTTATTATCAAAGCCTCAAATACATCGGTGAAGTCAAACTTTTTGTGAAAAAATTTATGCCTCTTTTTCATACGTTTGGACCCCCTCCGGAAATTTTTGGACCTCCAAGATTTTTTTTTGGGGGATGTCCCTGCCTCCCTGCTCTCCTCTCCTAAGGGGGGGAAGCAAGTTCCCTACCTTGTGACACCCCCCCTCTATGGGTTGCCCATTTCTCATTAATGTTATATATTTCAAGTATATCATAATTATTCCTGTGGTTTTCTGAACCTTGCAGGTTAGCAGAACAGAGATCCATTATTTATTGAACACTTGTTGAGAAAGAAGAACAGCAATGGATTTCAGAGTTTTGGGTACTTTTACTGGGTAGCATTATGGCGTAAATAATTTATGATTACTGTAAATTTTACTCTTAAAATTCTTCAATAATAAATACTTTTAATCCACTTTTTTATGAATTTAAGTGAAATGTATCTGCAATAAATGGCATAATTTTGGCAAAGCAAGCTTAAAGAGTAGTCGTTCTGAAGTAGTAAGTAGAAGTAGTTTCATTAGACCTAATAAACTATCAAAATAGCACTACACTAAACGGATCTGGTAAAACAATGAAAAAAACCTAAAACCAGTATTTTTACATAGCAGCAAGTTATAATATTTAGCCCAAATGTATTTTAAATGTATCCTCAATATTAGGTAAAATTGTATATTTCTAATTGCTACTTTTTCTAATATTGACATCAAGTAACCTAATTTTATAGATATTTTTATTTTTTTATACATATTCTCATATTACTTAATTATTCAAATACGTATCATTACAATTGTACAATAATAGACTAATGTTAATTAGTAGGACAAAATAATAATTTCACCAATTATGGTCAATGAATTTTTAAATTAAATTTATTTAAAATGTATCATAATATTGGGTGTTATATTCAAATCTTCCTCCCATATATATTGCAACCATGTATATATTTTTGTCTGTTAGCATCTTAATATATTATTACTTGCAGGAATTCTCACTGTTTTTCTGTTACAACACATTCAATTTTTAGCATTTAACAATCTGAACATAATTTTAAATGCATTCGTATCAAATTACTGAAAAATTTTCTTAATATATAAGGCAATATTAACTGGAAAAATATCGCTTAAATAAATAAGTCAAATATTACATGAAAAATTTTAATGTAATATGAGTGTTCCCTGATCTTATTTCATGGGCAAAGCGGGTAAATAAACTGGGGAAACTACAGAAAAGACAATTGTCAGATGTCTTGGAGACGCAACACAAAACAGTAAGGGGGAAAGGCCCCCATTTAAGACCACTCACTCTGACTCAAGCGACTTTAAGTCAGTAAGTGCTGCCTGGATTTTGAGACTGAGGGGGGGCGGATCTGATAGCCCCAATAGCCACTCATCACCATTACCCACTCGCATCTACCACGAACTCATTTAGGTCTTGTGGATAATGTTTAAATGGTAAATTTTAACTGAAGACTCTAAACTTGGGTGTGGTCATTAAGTTAAATATATTTACAATTAGAGAATTAACTGAAATATTCAATATAAATTGGTAGCATTAGAAACGAACGAACTTTTAGAATGTTTTTTATGTATGAAATACTCATTTTTCTTGAACTATCGGTAGCGTTAATAACAGCGAATGGACAAGGGTGAGATTTTTCAAGAACTTTGAGAAGGGTGAAATACTACTTTTTGGATGTCTATTAAGATAGAAGTTATGTATTTATTTTCTTAATTACTTGAATGGTTCACAGTTGCTATTTGTAAATTTGGGAGTTTTAATTTTATAATTCTCATATCATATGTTATAACATGTTCCCTGTATACACATGTCTGTGTGAATATTTTATATTATTTTTCTATTATTTGCATTGCAACGCAATCACCATTTTAGAAGAATAGAAGGGATAGTCTTATCAGCACTGAATCAGCTGGGTCGTAGATTGCTCACAAAAATTTGTTGTTTCATGAAGTGGCTCCCTGAGTTAGAATATACTCAAAATGTTATTTCAATCAAGAGATTATTATATTTTTCTTTTCCAAGAACACTAAAGCCACTTCCTGAACACAGGTATTTAACCCATTAAGAATTACAACTATGTCAGAAATTTGAAAATTCAAGAATTCTCTCTTTCTCACAACGTGTAGTTATGGCAATACCAAATGGTTAATTTTATATGGAAGTGATAAATTCTCAGAGAAAATTTATAGAAATCTTTTGTTGTTTGTCAAAATAGAGGGGACAGAATTAAGCACATAGATACTGTTTCCACTTCGGGATGGAATTTCTCCAAATTAAATGGGAATTCGACTGCAGTTATGAAGTACTATAAGAAGTTCAATCATGCTGTCTATGAAGAAGCATTCTGAATTTATACTCGTTTTTGAGAAGCCTCGTCATTAAAGCTTGCAGAGAAAGTGAGGAATAAAATCATGTTACAAGAAAATCCGATTGATTTGAGCTGTTTATACACTTTATTAAAGACTTTTTATTTTACTAGTACTCTGGAAACTGTCTTGTGGAAAAACATTGAATTTTTGTCAGTGGCATGCATTGTTAAAAGAGTAAGAATCTATCTTCATTATATGTGGTATTCATTATTTTTGGATTTATTTGTTTAATGGATTCTTTATATGTTCTTAATTACTAGTTCAAAAGGTCTGCATACTTTTGATTTCTGCGGTCTAATTTTTTACAAAGCTTGTATCGCATAATATCATATATTGTCAACTAATTTTTTTTTTTTTTTTTGAGATGTTTACTTTTTTGTTTAGTTTTTTTTTTCTTATTTTCAAACTGATTATATATGTTTTTTTTTTTAGTTGTTTTCCACCTAAAGTGATGTTACTCTTTGGACGCGGATTTAGTGACTATGTATTAATTTTATAATTTTCATGTATATTGAGTAAATTTATTAGGACCTTGTTCTTAAAAGAAAAAAAAGGATATCTTTTGGTTATGTTAAATCCCCAATAGAGTTTTTTAACTAAAACTCATAAATATTATATTACAGTAAATTCTATGTGGTAATTCTTATTAAAGCATTATGACCAGGCAATACTCTTTAGTATATTCATATATTCTCGTTAATGTATCTTCTGTCATTTATATTTAATCTCTATTATATGTTAATAATTTTTTTTTATGTCAAGTTTGCATAATTTGACACCAAGTTAATGTACCAATTGCTTGCAAAATCAAGTCTTATTTGCAAACCTTTTATGAAGTAACATGAAAATAAAGTATAATAATCAACTTTTTAGTCACTTCAGATTTAATTTTATTACTCTGCGACCCTCACTACCTCTTAAAAATATGTTTTTGTTTTTTTTGATTTTGTAAAGGTAAAAACCTTGTTGAAACTCCTAGTAACTTATATTATTATTTCATTTTTTATTATTATTATTATTAATGTTGTCACTGCTGTTTCGTTGTTTAAAAGGTAAAAACTGTAAAATGCTAACTTTCCAGAGATGAGCATTTAGAATTTAGTTTAATATTTCAGACCTTTTTCAATGGTTTATAAAGAATTAATTTTTTTCAAAAATTTCTGATTTTTCAGTAAAGGCAAAATTGTATTATAAGTAAGATAGATTCTAGTCTCATAATAATTAACAAATATTTATTGCATATTGATACTTCATAAGTATTAGTGCTCAAAAGTTGTTTGGACATTCTTCCGACTTTTTTTCCTTATTTTTGTTAATCTCATATCGGTACTTTGGTACTAACAAACTCGAAAACACTTGCATACCAGTTTCGAACACCAATATTACATGTCACCATTTTATAGTGGTAAAAAACAGCTAAACGAAATAAATATTATTTTTAAATGCTTTACTAATACAATATGTGTGTGTAAATGTAAACTTTACTTCCTTTAGTAAATTCATGATTTTTTAAGCCTGCATGTCTTCACAAAGATTGCAATAACCATTTGTCAGTGTTACATCATGTTGATCGCATATGTATATTTGACTATTACTGCAGAAATAATCTTTAGTCTAGTTGTAAACTGACTTCAAGAAGATCCTTAGGATTATGAATCTGTGGGTGCAGTTACTCAGAGGGTGTGAGCCAAGAAATTTTCAGTAGCCCGAGAACAAATTTGCATCACTTCCTGTTTACCAAAATAGCGTGCTGGAAAAAGTTTTATATACCACATTTTTGGTTGCCTCCTTGGATCCTGTGCCCTGGGTACAAATGTCCCCTCTCTAGATACACCTCTCTGAGCTGCTGAATCTTGTTATATTTACCAGATGGATTATGAAAAGTTATCTAAACGTCCGTTTAATTTATTTCTCTCATATTTGTTTATCTTCCACATATAGGATTTGATCTTTGCTAAGTATGTTGTTATTTCATGATTATTTTATTGCTGTGTGGCACAGAAACAGTTCTTTATTGCACAAAGTTGACACCTTTCTTTTTACCCCATTTTTATTTTACCTAAAATTTTACAAGGTCCTGAATATTTTTCTATTTTTTAATTGATTGTAATAATTCGCTCACAATTTAACTCACCATAGCAAGTAAAAGTGATTGTTGTGAATAATAATTATTATGTCACTATATGGTTGAGTTTGTTATTACCAAAGGTTACTGTGATTCAAGGATATTTTTATTCAATTTGCTTTTGATATGGGATTTACAATCTTCAATAGCTGTCCCAAGTATTTGTGCTCTCAAATCACTTTGCTATACAGTATATTCTAATCCATTTAATCGAACATAGAGAACAGAAATTTTTATAAAACAATACTAAATACATTTCTTTATTGTAAAATTAAAGTTTTTTTTTTTTTCCTTATATTTTTTGCATGTAAATAAACAATAGAAATTTTTTTTTTTTTTGAGCTGTTGCTATATTTAGGTATTTATTGCAGTTTTTTACCACATATGCTTTTGTGTTCAGTGGCCAAAATTAGAATGGTAAAGGCAGCATTAAATTGTACATCTTTATTTAATTAAGTCATTCATTTTTTGCATTTAATTTGTACATTTTAACAGTAGGAGCCCTGTTTCCCTTCCCTCGCTTACTCAGAAGGTACAGTTAGGTAAATTGTACTTGAAAGTCTTTATTTAATACATACATAATATTATTGGTAATAAGAAATATGAAATAACTGGTAAAAGAAAGTATTTATTATTACCCATTTTTTCGGTAGGTGCTGTTGTGCTGCTGCTAGTTCCAAAAAATTGTACATTTAACCTGTCCTAAAGGTGTTCCAAAATGTATTGTGGATTTTGCAGACTTTTTTTATCTATAAAGTTATCCTCTATTTTTTAATGAAACTATAAACACAAATGTTAGTCTGACAAAATTCTCAAATGCAAGATCTGTCGCACTTATGCCTTTGTAAATTCAAACCTAGTTGAAAGAGTTAGGTTGTGCTTTAGTTGATGATGTAAATTCTGAACACTCGAAAGCATTGCTACACACTCAAAAAACTAATTTTAATATTTCTTATTCACTGTTTGTATTTAACATAGACCATAGTTTATGCATCTAAGTATATTCTCCGCTGCCAACTCTTTACTGATTTTGAGAACTATTCATTCAGTTCTTATTTCAAATTATGGCCGAGGGGGAGACGGTACCCTCTTTATTATTAGGATTACGAATAGCAAGTTATGTTTTAAATTTTATTAATTCTGTAAATAACTTGTTCGTTAATCATAATTCTTTACTCTTCAGATGCTGTCCGTAGAAGAATACACTGAATCGTGAAATGTATTGATAGTATGATATTGAATCTTGATAGTATTTCTAATCCATTAATGCAACTAATTAATAGTGCATACAATTTTCATAACCAAATTGCGTATATAAATTCGTGTTGCTGTGTATTCAAACTGCACTATTGCTTGTAATTATTATTAACAACATGCATGGGTACCAACAACTAATGAGATTTTCGATTCACATTGTTTTCAAATTCACAGCGCTATTATTTTAACTACTTCCCGTTCTCGCTCTCATTCACAGTCATGATTGTTTTAAAATTAGCATGTAACAAGTGTAAACCTAATTTTTGCTTTGTTGAAGACTAATCTGGACTTGGAAGATCCATTTAAATGTCTCTTGTATTTATTCAGATCTTGCGGATATATTTTTTATTAATGTTCTATTTTTCTTTTTTTTTTGGCCCTCGTATTAGATTGAACTTTGGTTTCCTAACCTACTAATGAGTTTTTTCTGGCTTTACTTTCATAATATTGTTCTAATTGTTTTCAATAAGTCAAAATAAATTCTTTCCAAAAAATCTCCTTATTAAAAGAACTTTATTTTCACATTTGAGGTTTTCTAAAAGATGAATTACTTTGATATCTATTTTGCTGTAAATAAGTGCATTGAAAGAAATCAATACACATAACAATAAATAAAGAAATGAATGTGTATTATATATTAAAAAAATAAGAAATGGCTTTTATTTTGAAGTATGTTATCAAATTATGTTCAGAACCAGGAATTTGGTTTTTGTATAGAGGTCAGTGTGAAAAAATCTTTTCTTTGTTTACTGTGACTTCACCACCCCTCCCCACCCCTCTCACCCCTGGACAGTATCCTATGGAGGTAATATGGTACCCCCCCTCTGCTCTAAACTTCATTTATTTCTTTGCGTACTATGGCAAAGACTACAAGAGGGGTGTCTTCTTGGGGGGGGGTTGACTTGGAGTGTGAACTTTTTAGGTATTTTAACGCCTGTAATCTTTGCTCATGCTCATAAACCTTAAATAAGGTTTTTGGACAGACCAAAATGTTGGGGGGGGATTACCTAAATGGGCATTGTTGGGGAGAATTATGAAATAATTGGTTTTGATTTATACTTATTTATGTATTGCATTAGCACAAAAATATTTCTTTACCCCTTTTCACAAAAAAAAAAAAAAAAAAAAAAAACAGAAAATCAATCATATAAAGTTAGTTTCCAATTTTAGAAATATTTTACTTCCTTTTCCTGGGGGGGCACGGGGGGGGAATAGAAAAAATTAGGCATTCTTTAATATTTCCAAACATGATATGTACACTTAACAGGAGGATATCAGAGCAGATTATATTTATATTTTTGAATTTACCAACAATTAGTTTATTTATTTATTTAATTTTGGTTTTCAATTAAAGGATAGGCTAATTACATCTTTTTATAATTTATTTTTGTGTTTCATAATTCTTAGTATTTGTTCGTCATAAATGACTGAAATTTATTTTCTCATAATAATTTCTCCTTTACGAAACAATTCAAATCATGTTCATTTCTACTTTATTAAAAATTAAAAAAAGAATGTATAATTCGTAATAAAGATGAAAAGAAACGTATGAATAAATTATACTAAATAAAATCTATTATAAAAATCAAATTATTAGTATTCTTTTAGATATTTATACTAATATCTTATCATGAACTTATTTTTATTGTTTTAGTTATACTTGTTGTAACGTGATAGTTTGTTCTGAAATGTATCCTTAGGTAAAAAATAAGCTTTCAGGGATTTTTTTATTTCAGAGGAGCAAAGGATAACATTGTGAACATATAACAATATATCTCGCTCCACTGTGAGTTCATGTGGATGTCCGAAATGCTTATTCTCTATTCTTGTTTGATCACAGATTAACCTCAAATGATTAGTTATAGTACTGCAGATCAAAGTAAAGTTCTTAGTAAATCCTCCTGCTGATGGATAGATTTACATAGCTCAATGGTATACAGGAATCACCTCCAAGCATTTTAGAAACTTTCACTTCTATTCCTGTTAATGCTCTCCACCTCCCCCCCCCTACGACCCTGACCCCCAAACCAAACCATAAAACTGTCAACGAATTCTGTAACTAAAAAGATTCTAGAGGGTTATGGAGGTTTTGTGTTTAGTAACCATGTGGAACTCTCACGGGCGGTACACGTTGTAGTGATGCCATCATTCTGATTATTAAAAGGAAACTCTGTCCTACCATTCTTTATGCTGTTTATTTCAGAATAGCGCACTGTTATTTAAAATACTGTATGTTCTGTGTCAACAGTCCACTTTACTCCTACTTGGAATGATAAGCACAAGAATATAAATAAAGGCATGGGGTCAGATATTACTTGTTACCATTGAGCCTTCGTATAAATTTATTTTTCCAGCTGTTATTGATCATTCTGAACATGACATTAATCAAGATAGCCTACAGAATATTGATATCTAATAAGTTCTGTATGAAATAAGTTATCAATTTCTGATTCATTGGCTATTTTGAATTTGAAACAGATAGCCACTTTTGGGCATATTGAGATCTTCTGGAAGTTTTAGGGAAGTTATAACTACTTATAAAATATGCCCTACAATATTTACAGATCCTTTTATAGAACTGTTTATTATTAGATGTTATTTACTCATTTAGAGAGTCACATCTCACTCAAATTTCTAATAGAGGAGCAAGAAAAATCTATTTTATTTTGGAACTTTAATAGATATCCCCAATAATCCAAGACTTTCGATGTCTTAAAGATTGACATCTATGGGCAAAATTGAGGGAGGGGGGGTATAAATGCGGCAGAAAATATATTTACTTGTACGATATGTAGAATATATTCTCCAAGGCGTCGATTATTGCAGATACATTTTAAATATATTTAATTTAGATTCAATAGCTGCAAAGTTTTATAATTTTTCAATTATTAATGGTTAAACTATCAAACTTTACTTTTTACAATTACTAGCTCTTTAGTACAAGTGTATTATTGAGTAAAAATTAACCAAAAAAAAAAAAATTAAAAATGAGTCTAAAGTTATGTTAAAGTAATTACTTTTCATATTGAATATATTTTCACCCATTCGTATATTCAACATACTATATTGCATTTTGTATATATCTGAGGCACATTATTAATTTGCTACTTTGTACGAAGTTACATTTGATAAAAATTGATACTCGAGAAGTTACAGTTGATCTTTGTTTTAATTTTTTTTAACATAATTGAGTTAACTATTATATAGTTTATCAATTGAGGGCGACTACTTCAAAACTATTTTCAATATCAAACCCTGTATTAAGAATATATTTTTTTTGTATGTTAAATTCAGGGGAAAAAGGTATTAGTATGTCATACTGAAAGGATAACGTTATTTTGAGAATTTATCAGACCTAATGCTAATTTTTACCAATATTGGAATTTTATTTACTCAATATTGTGAAACTGTGTTTATTCTCATGTGATTCATTATAACCTTTTGTACCATTATTGGTTTTGATATTCAATGTTTTCCAAAATTGAGTTAATCTTTAAAAGTTATTGGTAAGTGAAACTACTCAGAATATATTCTAATTATTAATTAATTTTCAATATCAACTCTTTCATTGATAATTTAAATTTTACATAATGATAATAACCTTTTGAGATATATCAGGGCTAAACTAAGATTGTACCATTACTGGAGTGGTACTTCACTCAAAGTTTTCACATATATTGTAAAGTTCTAATAATTTAAAAAGTAATAGTACTATAATTATTGGAATATTTCTAATATAATCAATATTATTGATAAATTTTCAAATACTTTAAGATTCAATCGTATTAAAATTTGAACACTTCAAATGGGCAAAACTATTAACTTTTATACTATATGGATTTATATTTTCACCTGAAATTCACAAGAATTAGGTAAAATCATTGACTTGATGCTATATAGAACATATCTTTTTAATATTGTATGCCAAATATTTAAAAAATAATTAATAATCAACTGCTTGTTACCAGATCCAGCCATATAATATATTATATATATATTATCAAGGAATTAATTTTAATTTTCTCCCTAAAATCGTGATACGCCAGAAGCAAGTGATATGCAAGGAATAAATCCAGGGCCGTACCCAGACAAAAATTTCAGGCAGGGTCCAAACCGTGGAACAAGGCAGAATTTTTTCACAAAAGACGTCATTATTATTATTGTATTAACAAAACATCAATTTTTTTGGAGGGGGGGCGGGTCCGGACCACCTGGATACGGTCTCGATAATCACCTATAAAAAAGTGGCGGTCACTTTAAAAAGGGTCATAGCGCACTCTTGATCAGAGCGCTCACACTCTTTTAAGGGATGGCGTGCTGTCACCCTTTCTTAGAGTGAGGCACTCTTTCCCGGAGTGGGTTTTTGAATTCTCACTCCTAGTCCAGAGTCAGAAATGTCACTCTTCAGAATAGTGATTTCTCACTCTATGGAGGTTGGCTGATTTTTTGTCACGAAGGTAGGGTGATATATCACTCCTCAGCACTGGTTTTTCACTCTGATTATTAATGAGAGTTCTTGTTGAAATAGATTAGATGAGTTTTTAAAGAATTTGACGGAGGATAATTAAGTTAGTGAAAAGTGGATTCTGAACTTGCGGGTACGGTGAGGAAAAGATTATTTTTTCCTGAAATCATTGAATTTCAAAATAAGTTTAGATGACGTTGATTACTACCGAGGCAAATAGTGACGAATGAAACGCAAGAGTGTTGTTCAACTCTCTTCATCGTACTGAAAGTCAGACAACAGAACCAAAAAATTCCCCCAAAATTGTTAGGCTTCCAAAATTGAACCCCCCATACCAATTTTTTCCGATAAATTTTATGGGACAGGAATAACTTTAAAGATATGTTTATAGCACCCTAGGCAACTGTTCATGCCTCAAGCACTCGTTATCCAAGCATTCACAAATTTCAGTCATCTTAAAGGGGTTATTGTACACGAATGACACCTGCTTATTAATTATAAGCATATTACCTACTGTCTTAAATGATTCTAAGAAGAAGCAAGACACGAAAAGCATGGGGGAAAGGAACATTATTGGATCGGTATTGATAAGTAAGAAGCAAATTGTACACGTCGTTAATAAAAGTATATATCAGATCAAAAGTCAATTAGTCACCCCGAACAGTGTGTAATACTTAAGAAAATTGTTTTGAATACAGTGATGAAGTACATTCCGCGGGATTTGGAAAAGACTACTGGGCATGGAAGATACTGATAGAACGAATCCATGGTTCAATTTATTTTATGTTGGCGAAAGGCATAGACGTCGAGATCTAGAGAAACAATGGTCTTAAAAAATGTGCAGAGATTGATTTCCCTCTACTTAAAGCAATTTTTTGAATATTTATAAACTGTGAGGTGCTCTTTCCTTGGAATTAATTGCTAATAATTTGACGATGTCAGGCCTAAAAATGATCTCAATTATAATAGCAATCAGGACATAGCCAATGCATGACAAAATCCACTTCGAAGGTGTATGCAAAATGCCAAGACAGGGAAAAACGCATCCATTATATATAAAATTGTGGAAAATTTAAGGGTATGGATTGCCTATTGCCCGAACGAGATATTATGCTTCAAACAGAATAACTTATGTTTCTTGTGTTTAAATTCTCACAAAGTTGAGGAGAATGTCCCATATACCATTTGAAGCTGTTTAAAAATTGCCAAGGCGAGCTCATCAATACCACTGATACATGACAGGATAATACAAAACCGGTACTTCGTTGTACTGCGACAAATACAGGAGGCTGGGTAACCCCAGTTTCGAACTGAAAGGAGTTGCACAATGACGAGGATAGAGGCATTCTGACATTAATCTCTAATGATAAACAAAGGTTATTGCACGAGTGCATCACTTGTGGACAATTCTAAGTCTATTGCTTTTTTATACCTACAGCTGAAAAATTTAATTTATTAATTCTAGTGTGGTGACGCATTTATTCCTTTAGAGCACTCCTGGAATCGGGAATCAGAACATGTTCCTTCATCAACGTGAAAATGCTCTAAGACTATTTTGTCATTTTAAAAGAACAACAACGATCGGCATTGTTCTCAACAGGTATTGGAGCGGAGGTTGGAGGCTGGGAACACTGGGACGAAAGCAGGATTCAAGCGACCTTTGAAAGTTTGGTGTCAAGGTTTTCGGAATGAGTTTTTAAGTGTTCATGCCTATATACTAAACAAAGTTACATCTTATCTTCCTACTGAGTCATTGGATGTAAGGAATCTTGATCATCTTAAAGGGATAAAAACTTTATGCAGTCAAGGGAATGTGATATCATTTTGGGTTCCGACACTTTCTTTCATATTATACGACATGGAAAAATTGTGGGAGAGGAAAATCAGCCGATTGCTCAGAATACAATGTTTGGTTGGGTGGTAGCTGGAAGAATTCAGACTGATTTCAATTCATCGCGTTTCGCACACTCTCATTTTATAAGTAATTATGAAAATGAAAGTAACATCGACGTAATTCTTAAAAAATTTTGGCTGACAGAGGAAATAAATGTTAAAAAACAGCATTTATCTGAAGAGGAAGAATTTTGTGAACAACATTTCCAGTCAACATATAAAGTAAATGAAGACGGTAGATTTGTAGTGAAGTTACCAATTTATAGGGATGTAAATCTGTTGGGGAATACTAAAGGAATGGCAATTGCGAGATTATATGCAATGGAAAGAAAATTTCTGTATAACAAGGAATTTGAGAGGGATTATGGGCTATTCATGAATCAATATGAGGAACTTGGACATATGACACCTCTTGGCGAAAATTTAGAATGTACCAAGAATAAAATTTACTATCTGCCGCATCATTCAGTTATCAAGAGTGATTCTATTTCTACAAAATTGAGAGTTGTATTTGATGGTTCTTGCAAGCCTCCGGATGGGAACTCCTTGAATTCTATTTTAGCCGTAGGTCAGATTTTGCAACCAGATTTGTTTTTCATCCTTACTCGATTTAGACTACATCGAATTGCCTTTTCTGCGGATATCCAACAGATGTATAGGCAAATATTAATTGATTCAGAAGATCAGGATTTTCAAAGAATAGTTTGGAGGAGGTCAAGGGACTCTGATATTAAAGAATATAAATTGAAAACAGTTACATATGGTACATCTGCTGCTCCATATTTAGCAACACGTTGTTTATTTCAAGTTGGGAAGGACTTGGAGGAGGGGGATCCTGCAGTTTCTTCTATAATAAAAGAGTGCTTTTACATTGACGATTTGATGGCTGGAGCGGATTCTAGTGAAGAGGCAATTGGATTAATAAGAAAGCTTTCTGATAGATTGGAATTCCGAGGTTTTCATTTAAGGAAATGGCGATCCAATTCCTCTGAGGTACTGGAACATTTGTCTCTCAGTCCTTTCGATTTACCAGCTTTGGAAATTCATCCTGACGAGTGCTCTAAGGCTCTGGGATTAAACTGGGATTCTACAACTGACTGTTTTATATTTAATGTTAATTTGAAATTTAGCGAGGAGATCACTAAAAGAACATTTTTATCTCAATCAGCAAAATTGTTTGATCCGTTGGGTTTCCTATCACCTTGTACAGTATGCATCAAGATTTTTTACCAACAATTGTGGTTATTGAAATTAGATTGGGATACTCCTCTTCCGGAAAGTTTAAAGGTAAAATGGCGAGCATTTCAGAAGGATTTTGAACAAATATGTTTGATTCGTATTCCTCGATGGATTCAGAACGTGGGTAAACAACTTGTGTTGCATGGTTTTTGCGATACTTCGGAATTAGCATTTGCAGCAGTTATTTATGTAGTACACCAAGACGGTAATAAAGTGAATATCCTGATGTCTAAAACTAAAGTGTGTCCGTTGAAACCAGTGTCCATTCCAAGATTGGAGCTCAACGCTGCGTTGTTGCTCTCAAGAATGTATTCCAGTGTGGTAGATGTATTTCATGAGTATGTCATCGAGTTCCACGCATGGACAGATTCTCAAGTGGTGCTTGCGTGGTTGTCATCTCATCCTCGGTGCTATAAACCTTATATTGCTAACAGAACTTCCGAAATTTTGGACCTGGCTCCATTTGACTGTTGGAGATATGTGCCCACAAGGGAAAATCCTGCTGAAGTCGCTTCAAGAGGTTTGACTCCGAAACAACTTCCCGAGTGTTCCTTATGGTGGGAGGGACCACCCTGGCTTTCCTTAAGTACTGAGAATTGGCCTAAACAACCAGAAATTAAACTTAACGTTGATGCTGTGGTGAAAGAACAGAAAAAGACTAAATTTTGTTTTCCCGTAATTGTAAAGAACTGCATTATTGATTCACTATTAGAAAATTATTCATCTTTTTCTAAAATTGTAGATATTTTTGCCTTTTGTATTAGGTTTATATTGAATTGCAAAGAAAAATGTAACAAGGTTAACGTAGTTTCTAAAGGTAAGATTACTCCTTTGTGTACCACGGAAAGAAAAAATGCAGGTAATTTCTTGGTTTCTTATGTACAGAATTTATATTTTTCAGATGAAATAAGTTGTGTGAAATCTTGTAAAGCAGTTTCAAGGAAAAGTCCTTTATTAGGTCTTTGTCCATTTATTGATAAGGACGGCTTACTGAGAGTGGGAGGTAGACTGTATAACTCACCTCTCTCATATAATGCTAAACATCCATTGATTTTGCCAGCTCAGCATAAAATAAGTGTTTTAATTGTAAATTATTTTCATGTTGTGTATTTACATGCTGGTTTGAATTTATTGTTAGGCATTATTCGGCAGAGTTATTGGATAATTGGTCTTAAAAAACTTATTAAGAGTTGTATACATAAATGTATAAAATGTTGTAGATATAGAGCAACCACTGCACAGCAGCTGATGGGAGAGCTTCCTGTTGATAGAGTTACTCCTAATAGGCCTTTTTCTATATGTGGCATTGATTATGCAGGGCCAGTTGGTATTTTAAGACATCGTGGCCGAGGAGCTAAAACTACTAAAGGTTATATCGCCTTTTTTGTTTGCTTTGCGACAAAAGCGCTTCATTTAGAGCTAGTGAGTGACCTTTCCTCTGAGGCATTCATAGCTGCACTTAAGAGATTTTGCTCACGTAGAGGAGCTCCAAGTTCAATTTATTCGGATAATGGGACAACATTTGTAGGTGCCAAAAGGAAACTATCAGATCTATTTAAATTTGTTTCCACCATCAATGAAAACGATAAAATTAGTTATTATTTATCGCAAGTAAATATTGAATGGCACATGATTCCCCCAGTGAGTCCTCACTTTGGTGGGTTGTGGGAGGCAGCAGTGCGCTCTGCAAAGTTTCATCTTAAGCGCGTAATTGGAAATACCAACTTAACATTTGAGGAGTTGTGTACTCTTTTGACTCAGATAGAAGCTTTATTGAACTCCAGACCACTTACTATGGTGGGTAGTGAAAATGATCCCAGTGATTTAAATGTATTAACTCCATCACACTTTTTGATAGGTGATGTTATTACTTCTCCAGCTGAACCTATTGAAGATAACCTGTCTGTTAGATCGCGTTGGGATATTATACAAAAATTAAAATTAAATTTTTGGAAGAGATGGAGAATAGACTATTTAAGTTCACTCCAAAATAGGAAAAAGTGGAAGGTTTCTGGGGAAAATATTAAGTTAAATGATTTAGTTATATTAAAGGAGGAGAATGTACCACCTTCTGTTTGGCCGCTGGGTAGAGTTGTAGCTACGCATCCTGGTAAGGATGGTATGGTACGGGTGGTAACAATAAAAACTGCTAAGGGTTTATTTAAAAGGCCAATTGTTAAACTTTGTTTAATACCTTCTCATCAAGAATGACTTCTTGATGGGTGGGAGTATGTTCCTGCACAATCCTGTTGGACTGCATTCGGTTGTTATGTACTTAGAGTACAGACTAAAGTGATTTAAATTGGAGGTGGAGTAATGCTCCAAATTATGGGAAGCAACAAGCCATCACGCCCTGAAAGATCTCGGCGATTTACGTTAACAGCTTTAAAGCACTGCAGTACAGCTGAGCTATCAGCCTTCCCTCCCCGGATAACAAAAAAAAAAAAAAAAAAAAAAAAAAAATAGTTACAACTTGATTACATAATTCAAATTTACATTTTATTTAAATCTGATTTGCATGTAATATTTTAACTCATTAAATTAAATATTAACCTTTTAAAAATACTAACACTTTATACAAAAACGTTTACTTGATCAATATTACTGAATGCACTTACATTATTTATTAACCAGTTTTAAGTTAATTCTCCTACGTTTCAACGTTGCCCACTTGATTACTGTGTCATCTAAGTTAATTTTATCTACAATGTCTTTTTCGGAGTGCAGAAGCAACAGGTCATCTAAACGACTGTCTTTTATAGTTGACCTCAAGTAAGTTTTAATTCGTTTTAATTTGCTGAATGACCTTTCATTAGATGCAACTGTTACTGGTGCTGTTAGGGCTAAACGGCAAAATCGATTAGCCAAAGGTAGAATGCCTTTTAATTCTTCGGCTTTATGCATTATTTTAAGTGTAGAGTCTTTACCTTGGCATCTATCTGCGAAGATTTCTAATTCAGCTTGTCAGTTAAGCCATACCGAGAGAGCACTGATTATGTATAAAAAAAAAACCCTTTCTAACACTGTCTTATTTGCGCATATACCATTGCATTACAATTAGTTAACCTGTTCATACCCGAAGGCAGAGATTTCTTCCTCCTGTGTCCATCGTTGCTTCCTGGCTTGGGTCGCTGAATGCTGCTGCTATGGCCACAGCCTTGCACAAGTGCATGTCTGGGCCACAGAAGAGCATTCAAAACCTATTCCGGGAAGTAACGATGGACACAGGAGGGGGGGGGGGATTTCTGCCATCGCGATTTTAGCAACATCGGAAGTGAACAGGTTAAAGCCAACAAGACACAAAAATATTTACTGCTCATAAAGCCTAATTTATGAGCGTTATTTTGTTAACCTTGTATAGCTATCAATGTCCACCCTTGAAGACGGACAGCATGCTCTCATAAACCTCAATAATTAATATCAATTTTGTTTTGCTTGAAATGAAGGAACGGAATTCTTTTGTGTGCTCCGGTAAAAGAACTATAAATAGTACATAGACCCTTTTTAATAGGGTCCATACAACGGCGGATAAAGAATTATTATTATTATTTTATTAATTAATTAATTCATTTTTTTTGTGTGTGGGGGGGTAGGTGTTGAGGCTAAGTTTTAAAAAGTTTATTTCACTGAAACAAAATGTACCATAAACCAAAATTTTAGTCTAAGCCAATATTAAAATTTTGGGAGGGGCTAAGTTATAAAAAATGATTTTTTACGTATTTAACGAGTGTAATAAATTAAAATGTTACTCTTTTTTGGGGGCTGAAACCCCAGGATCGGCTACTGGGTACATGGTATTGTACATAGTATACTATATATAGTACATAGTACTATAATACATAATATGCGATCGATGAATATTTACGGCAGAGCACGGAGTAACAGACAAACGGAATTCATAAACATTCCAACGTCGTTGGAAAGTGTTAAAAAATGCTTAAAAAGACAGAATGTGAGGCTTAATGTGGCACACAAAAAAAGATACGATCTGGAATAAGAAAAGTAATTCTAGAATGAAAAGTTAAATTTTCCTGTAATTTAAGAGAAAAATGAAAAATCAGAGATATTGATTTTGAGGTCCCTAAGATCGGGTCCCCGGTGTATTTGCCCTGCCATGCCTCCCTACTTTTTAAGGCCCTGTAATCCATATTCTTACATTTTATTTTTAATTATAACTTACTGATTATTTTTCTAAAATCAAATTAAGTTACAAAATTGGGGTTCTTTGTATAAATGATATGAAAATAAATACAAATACATTAAAAAATAGTACAAATATATTTTAACTATATAATTACCTGATCGTTGATGATCTTTTTCTTCGAGAATGCCGCTTCAAATGGATTTGAGGGAGCTCCAACAGTTTGAATGGAAATTCTCTTTCCATTATGCACAGTTATTTCGTGTCTTCTTTTATAATCATCATCAAAACAACTACCACATTTAGTGCATTGCACTTTTTGTCGCTTTCTTTTAATAACTGGTGTCATATTTTTGTTTACAACTGGTTTGGTTTCAAACTTAAACGCACATTTCAGCAATCACATTGAACTTAGTTAAATGTTAGATTTTTTTTTCGAATTAGTGTACTAATTATATTTAAAAGCTAAAGATATATTCTTTTAAACAAGCTATGCTATAGAGTTCCTCCAAGTATGTATATAGGTAAATATAACTTTCACATGGTGGCTGTCCAGCAAGCAGGAATAGGGGACGTATTACACTATTTTCAACTATACAAATTGATTTCTTTTTCCCATGCATTTCAGAGAAGCAAAGAGAATACATCTATTTCCCAGAAAAAGTCACGCTGGGACAGTGCAAGGAGGCCGCCACTGGTTTCGGCAGCGATGGCCGAAAGCCAGTGGCGGCCTCCTTGCACTGTTTGTATCGGTATTTCGTAATTTTCCTCAGGGTGATTTATGAGACTGGACTTTTCTCGTCCCCAGACTGTATCACCCCCCATAGCAGAAGAGTTCTTATTAGCTTACTATGGGCATGCAAGATGAATATTTACATTCTGAGACAGGTGTCATAGAAGTCTTTCAGCTGGATTCTCCGCTCGTCGTTAATTTTTCGCAGTCGTTAACTTTGCCCCGCCTTGAGGTGGAGTTTTAAGGAGGAGCGTCAAGGGGTTCATGCGGTTGGCTAAAAGACCTCCCGTTTTCCTCCGGAGTTGTTAGCGCAGTCGGTAACCAAACAACTGGTTCTGCCCAGTTGACAGCTAACAACCGACGATTTCGTAAACCATCGGGGCAGAATTCCACCCTTTGGTGTCGAATGCGAAGTGCGGATTTTCCGACTCCCCCTTTTGTACAGTAGTGTATTGGAAAAACGAATACCGAGTGCTCTATTATTCATTCCCACTTCATTCTTTCGACTAATGCAAATAAGAAAGGAATTTCCGACTCGGTGTTTTATACGCAGCAAGGTGAACCTCAAATAGACAAAAATTAGGAAAAGTGCCGATTAAAAACTCTTTTGAATACTAGAATGAAAGAGTTTTGGAAGTCGGGAATAGCAATTTTTGCCGACTGAATATTTTAAGTGGGGGGGTGTCTCACCCCCCACACCCCCCTGTGGGATCGGCCCTGAAGACCTGCGCTGCTCAACGGCGCCTTCGTGACCATGGACTCTGTGGTACGGATGCCATATACCTAGGCCCGGTGGTCAGCCTGACGCGAAGCCCACAGTGTTTGACCCCAAGCAAGCCTAAGTCCTCATTTTATTGACCCACTCAATGGATGAAAAGCTGAGTTGACCTTGCCCAGCCTGGGATTACACATATGATCAGTATGCACAAAAACTATATACATGTTAATACATATGCTTGTATCAATATGAAAGTGACCTTCATTAGCAATGTCTACCCCAGTGCCCATACTTAATCGGGCAATGCATGGAATTTTAAATTGTTGTCCATTAAGAAAATAAAATCTGATTTTATAAACTGATAATTGAGCATTTAAACAAAACAATTCAAACATTTTTTTAGAAAAAAGCAATATGTAGATAAATCTAACTAAATTAGAGATGGATTGCATTGGCTTTACTGATTAATAATGTCAAAGAAACATGCTTAATTAAAAAATTTATGGTTTTATGAATCAGTAAATAATAGTACTACTAATTAGTAAAATTGTATTAATTTTCTTTAAATGTGGGAGAAAATTTCTAACACTGTTGGACTGTTTACAATTTTATTTATGAGGTAGGATGACAGAAAATCACCTTATGATTGAAGAAATCATAAGGTGAAAAAACAATACAAGTTTTTCTAAATAAGCAAAAAATAAACACATTATAGGAAAAAGTTGCAATTATAATAAGCAATGTATAGTCATATTCAATACAAATTAAATATTTGGAACTCTCAAATGTGACTGTTCTATGCAAGCATACATCATGGCACAGAATTTACATTAATTATACATTTAAATAATCTAGCATCGATCAATGGAGGTCGAAGTGAAGAAGTTCGGCCCTTAAAGTAGATATATCATTTTTTTTTTTTTTTTTTTTTTTTAATGTAGTGTGTACCATAATAGTCTAACCAACACAAATTTGGTAAAATTAGTGGCTGGAATAGGTAAATAAAACATTTTAAAAGATAGAACGTATTAAATTTAATTTTATTGACAATACTATCACAAATATCTTAACATTCATTCAAATTTTGTTCACGTGTATTTAAAAAAAAAAAAAAACGCATACAATTAGCCAAGTGCTAAAAAAACACCATCATTAACAAATATTTTATGCGCTAAAAATGCAACACATAAAATAAAAAGCTGAAACAAATTGTAAAGATGCAACATATGAATAAATATAACCGTGTTTGATGATACTTTACCTTACAAATGTAAAAATGTTTGCAAATGTCCTCGATCTCCAAAGTACACAGCTTCTTCTTCACTGTAAACAATCAAATATTGACGATCACTACGGATAATGAGTGGTCTGAACCAGTCATTATAAATTCAGCAGTTTTTCCGGGTACGTTAAAGAAAATGATTGCCTTTCTGTGAGCTTGCATACCGTTTAATGATCATGATGGAATATAATGATAATCATTAGGAATAATGATCATTATAAAGAGCTTGCATATGGGGGATAACTTATCCCAATATTTCGTGCAACCGCTTTTCACCAGTCTTTTCAAAAACTCCCATTATTATTCACAAATACTAAACGTAGGAAAATGGAAATGTTACTTTTCTGACTCGAATACCTGACGGGATGTCTTACTAGTAGTCACATAGACCGTAATTTATGTTGTCTGTCCATCGACGAAACAAAATATTTTCTAGTGTGTCCCAAGTTTTGCTTTTAGTATTCGTAGGGAATCCTATGTCTTTCGTATATTGCTCCCCAAATATCCGCCCCCAGTTAGACAATAATGCGTCACCGCTTAACCCATGGCCGTAATAACCTGCGTTATCGAAATTTCCCCGGCTAAACTACCAGGCCATCCAGGAACGAAAACGTGACTATAGCGGGAGAACCGGGGCCCGCTCGCCCTACGCAACTGCGGCACTGACTTTATGAGTTGCCATCGCTAAAAATGAGTTTATCATTGAGGCCTGTTTTCCCCAGTCACAGTATTCTATTTTATTATTCTAAGTATTATAAATGTTATATTATTTTATTATTTTAAAACAATTTTTTTATACTTTTGTCGTACTAAAGAACTTTAGATGTAGGTAATCGTTTTGTGAATCTTGCGCCATTTTCTTTCATGAAAATTTATCCTAAAATTCGAACATTTTGCTCTGAATGTAAAGGTAAGTGAACGCTTATAATGTATTTAGAAATTCTAAAAATATGTATGTAAATCATGTTTAGTGAATAATTACTCATGTGTTATTTATAAATAAATTATTTTAATCAGAAATCGTATTACTTGAGTAGTTTTTATTCTTGTAAATAAGCATGACGTTGTGATACTATTTAGACAATTTAATTTTGCCAGTTGAAAATGTTATTTATCAGTTATATATGCCTTGATTATGTGATTAAGACTTACATCTGGTACAGTGCAGAAATACAGTAAATTATAAATTATTGATTTTTGCCCGTTTATACAGAAACTTCAAATGTAGTTAATATTTTGTACAAGCGTTCATTATGCTTGCTCAATTCCTAAGTTCGATTGAGAAAGCGACAAAAGAATAATATATACTACATGAAATGTCTTTATTAAAGAATAATT
>JAWZYV010011214.1:0-12517 GCA_038373885.1 Cheiracanthium punctorium
CACATTTGAGAACGAAGAATATATTCTAACTGCGTTACTTTTGATGTTACTCACCACTAGATGGCACTGCAATGCATTATTATTTTAACTCGCCACTAGATGACGCTGCAGCAGGCCAAATTTTTGACCATTCAAACGGTGGCTATGAAAATCAGTATGCATAGCTATTTGAACAATGAGAATATTTTGGCGTTATCCATTTTGCTATAACTCGCCACTAGATGACGCTGCATCAGGCCAAATTTTTGACCATTCAAACGGTGGCTATGAAAATCAGTATGCATAGCTTTTTGAACAATGAGAATATTTTGGCGTTATCCATTTTGCTATAACTCGCCACATGACGGCGCTGTAGCAAATCATTACTTTAATTAACCACTAGATGGCCCTGCAGTGTATCACTTCTTGACTGTGGGAATGATCGCTATGAAAATAGGTATACATAGATATTTGAACACGGGGAAGAGTTTGGCACGATCCATTTTCCTATAACTTGACACTAGATGTCGCGTCAACACATGAACTTCAAGACTATTCAGCCGATCGTCATGAAAATTCGTATACATCGATATCTGAATGCGAAGAATATTTTTGCCGTATCCGTTTTGCTAAAACTCGCCACTAGATTGTGCTACGCCGCATCGCCTTCTGCACCGTAAAAACGATTGCCTTGAAATTCAGTATGCATGATTATTGAACACAATATAACGCGATATCCATTTTGCTATATCTCTTTATTACAATATATAGTAATCACAACAAATATTAATATCAAAAAGTTCATTCATTCCCGTGCGAAGAACGGGTACTTCAGCTAGTATTAGATAAATGAGAGTGTTTATGAACATTATAAACATAGGAAATATCAATATTATGAAATAAGCTTTTAAAAATGAAGACTTAAAAATACAACTAAAAGCCTGACTTTTTCATAATATTAATAATCATAATTAGCCAATTTCTATGGATGGGTGCCCATCCTCGCTGGGTAGCCACTTAAAAAACTTCAGTGAGTCCGGCCACTGACCGCTTAATCACTTAAAATCGAGCAGCCATTCTACTGACCACTTCTTTTTGCAGAAATCCTTTATCTGCTGTGATATCTTTTTCTATGTAGAGGTAGAATTAAGAAAGAAAATAAAAAAGATTTTGACTATTTGTAACTTGTAAATTCATATCTGAAAAAAACTAGGCATTTACTACATTGAAAAAAAAAGCTTAAACTAAATTCACAAATCTATTTTAAGGATTAGAATTAGTAAGGGGATTATATGTAGAAATATAGAGGTGAAAGTTTTTTGATTTGAGTTAAAAAATGAATGTTTTATATTATTATATGCTGTAATAATTTAGGGGCCCCTCAAAATCGAGGGCCTGGGGCATAGGCCCCTCTTGCCCCTGCGATCATCAGGGCCTGCCTTCTTTAAAAGATTCTTGAACCCTCTAATGCCCACTATGGGATATTCCCAAGCACACATACACCACAAAAAAAACCGCTTAAATGGTGTTCTTTTGTGTCCAATAACGTAAATATAATAAAAATTGCGAAAACAGTTATTTTTTATATGTTTTTTCAATGGTAGCACTGTGACTTTTAAAACTCTTCTCAGCATTGTAAATGAAACTTTAAAAAAAAGTATCTGGTGACAATAGATGCATTACCCCTTAGTAATGTCATACAAGACAAAATGTGCAAGCACCCAATGATAAGTGTCCACTATGCTTATTATCTGTGAAATTCTCGTTTTAAAGTTTTACAAATAGGAGTCCTATGCTAAGGCACAGCTTGTTTGTCACTCAATACTTGTTGAGAATGGATTTGTTTGAATTTTATGTAAAATAAAGGTCATCCATTTCCGGTACACGTAATATTAAGCTGCCAATATACATGTCGTTGCAAAAGCTCTTTCGAAGGCCCGTAGAGGAATTCATTAACCCTTTAATGCTCAGTGTTCCCGCTCTGGGAACACCCAACTCGGACGTTTTGACTGTTGCCAGTCACGAAGAATAGATTGGATTTCTATCAAAATAGTTGCGGGTGACCTAGCTCCACGAGAATCCTTTACTTTTTAGCACGTTCATTTCCCGTCAAAAAAGGGTCACGATTCTTTTTAACAGCACTGACATCTGCCGAAAAATGGAAGAATGCGAGAACAGCCGGATAGATGGCCCCATGCTGAAAAATGGGCATCCGTTGCCATCGCTCGACTGAACGACCCGCAAGAGGGCGGACGATCGAAACGTTCATCGTATGCCACAGATCGAGAGACCCCTTTTCTGACTTTTGACACAGCCGGCTGTGCCGCCACAGCCAGCTGTACGTCAAAAAAAGGGTCTCTCGATCTGTGGCGCACGCGATGAACGTTTCGATCGTCCGCCCTCTTGCGGGTCGTTCAGTCGAGCGATGGCAACGGATGCCCTTTTTTCAGCATTGGGAAAGGGCTGCGCCTCAAAGGGTTAAAGGCCGAATGCAAAATCATAAAAAAGAAACCAAACACAAGCAGAATGAATAGAATATATATATACTCTCCGTCACGTCACTTACAGCGATTCCAAGTTGGGCATGGAGGAGAAAGCTCCGCGGTCGATCCTCTGGATGCGGTTGCCATGAATGTCTCTGGAAAAAAAAGGAAGAAACATAATGAGGGCGAGAATTTCATATAATCCAGTCTCCTTTTCAATTTCCCCCCACATAACAAGCGAATCGCCTTTTCCCCCGCGATTCCCGTAACACAGCCCCCATGGAATGCTTGAAATTAAAAAAAAAAATAATAATAATAACCTCGGCTGTTCGAGCCTCGTCAGGGGGAGAGCCCCCTGAATCCCCTTAATTTTTTAGTTTCATGATTGCCCTATTAAAACGATATTAATGGACTAGGTCATTTGATCTGTCATCTTTCGTGTATTTCGCCTGGTCACCCTATGTTGAAATTTTGAGGATTGTCACCTATTGATAGAAAAATACATGGGATTCCTATTCTACAGCTTACGAAATAGTGTAACAATAGATTAAATCTGCCGTGATTGTATGTAAAAAATACATGTGAAGCCTATTCTACAGCTTACGAAATATTCTAACAATAGATTAAAGCTGTTGTGAACTAATAGTATTGAAATATATGTAAAAAATACATGGGATGCCTATTCTACAGCTTACGAAATAGTGCAACAATAGATTAAATCTGTTGTGAACTAATAGTATTTAAATAGATGTAAAAAATACATGGGATGCCTATTTTACAGCTTACGAAATAGTGTCACAATAGATGAAAGCTGTTGTGAACGAATAGTATTTAAATATATGTAAAATGATGTCGCACTTTTCGGGCACGTTTTTTCGGACAATTTTCAATAAAGGGGGTGAGAGATAAAATGACATAGTCATTAAAAACACGCAAAACTGCAATTGAGCCGCCTCCAATAATGTACTTTCACCCCCCCCCCACATTCGATTAAGTGCCCTGGACCCAGGATAAGAGACGCCCCCCCCTTTTTATATCCAGCCGTGTGCTGCATTAACGGTGTCGTTCGAAAAAAATCATGCGATTTTGGTACATAAGTACAAATAAACTAATAATCTCGGGCACTTCAAAAATTTGAGATTGTTTCTTTACAAGCTGTACTACATACGGAAATAAACGGTAAACCTCTATCCGTTACAAAACTTTTAGAAGAAATTCTAAAAATTCGACAATTTTTGCAAAACCTGTCACTTTTAGAAAAACTTTGCAGCGCATTTCCATGTTCAAGAATTTTTTCTGAAAGTTTCACAAAAGGAACGGATTTTTTGCTTATGACAGTGTGTCATGCAGCTTATGAAGAACCACCGTGAATTTTTTCAAAAGCCTGGTGCTATTAGTTTATTTCGATTTGTGTACCAAAACCCAAAACGGGTTTTTTTTATTCTTCGAACTACAGCCTTAAAATGGCACTCTTATTTCTGAGCCATACTCTTTTTAGAATGTCATTTAAACTTCAAATAGGGAGAATAATTGTGGTCACTCTTTTATAAGTCCAAACTATATTATAAAATTATTTGACTTAAAAAATACAAAATGACAAGAGTTAAGTAGCCTATGAATGTACTCAGTTTCATACTAAAAGAGGTAAACTATAGGATGACTAGTCATGGCTACATTTGACTGATCTTATTTGAAACAAAACCTTATGTATGATAAAATTTCCATACAGTCACGGGCCCCCTCTAAATTCCGGGCCCGGGGACGATGACCCTTCCGGTCCCCCTTTCTAGGCGGACATGGCCTGAAGAAAGGATGGAGATAATACCCACACAAGTTCATACCACTCACACAATGGCAATTTTACTAACTTTTAAGACAAAGGGTTCATATGTTATTTTAAATTTTAAGCTACAATGAGCTGCAGTCTTCTAAAATTTCGTTGGATAAATATATATTCAAAATATCTTTTACACATTTTACGACATAATGAATTTTAAAATCCCAACACCATAAAAAAATACCATTTTGTAATCACGGCAAAGCATTGACCAGAGCAGATGCTTGCACGATGGAAACGAAAACAATTCCATAAAACAGCATCTCTCCCTATTTCAAAAGTTTCCATAACAACGATTCAAAGTGACAGATGTCAAAATCGCAAGAGAACTCTGGAACACATTCTCACTTGCAGTGATTAAAAGCAGCAAACCACCACTGCACTTCTAAATGAGATTTTCATGACTCTGCTGATAAGCACTGCTAAAATCGGATCTATTTACAAACAGAAGCTACATACGTTTCGAGAGACAAGAAGGTTCTTATTTTATCAGAAGTACACAGATCTACTAGTAAGGTAACTCTGAATTTAGACTACACTCATATACAGGGTGTCCAGTGCTCAAGGTGACCCATGGCTATTTCCTAAACCGTTAGTCAAAGACATATAGTTCCACTAAGACGTAGAAATGCTTTAAATTGTATAAGCTATTATATCAGAAACAATCAGACAATAAATCCATTTCTATTAAAATGACGGAATTTAAATTTTTATACGGTCGCCCGTTACTATGAAATTTTTCGCAATTGTATTTAGAAAAAAAAATTATATACAATTTCATGCACAAAGAAACAAAAAACAACAAAAACAACAAAAAAACAACCACCTACGACGAAAATTCACCCAGTTATAATGCAGTAAACATTTTGACAAGTCACTTTGTCACGTTCAAAAATGTCCCGTTACGGTCAACCGTTAAGGGACCCTATCCATATTGAAATTTTAAATCATAGGTTTTCATTTCATTTTCTGGCATTATGCGGAGAAAGAAGCAAATCTCATTTTAGAATACTCATCTTTAAGCAGAGGGTTATAGTCAAGGCTCTATAAAAATTAATCCGGGGTCTTTTGATTTGAATGAATGAGCAAACCCATGAACATTTATTTTTCTACAATTCATTCTGTATAGAACCCCTATTTTGCAGCTCGAAAAGTGCTCTCACTTTAAGCAGCTGTCACTCGGTGAATTTGGGTCGTAGAAGGTCGTTTATTATTGTGCGTGAAATTGTATAAAGAAATTTTTTCTAAATATAACGGATAGGACCGGGGGTTCGTATAAAAATTTTAAATTCGTCATTTTTATAGGAATGGATGGATTGACTTCGATGGTTTCTGATATAATAGATTGTGCAATGGAAAGCATTTTTGCAATTGGAACTACAGTGTTTCTGACGAACGGCTTAGGAAATAGCCATTGGCCACCGTTAGCACTGGACACCCTGAATGTTTCTGTACAAAAAATAGTCACACTAGCTTTTTAGGATTAAATTTTAATTTTGACTCTAAACTAATTTTAGTCTTTTTAAGTCCTAAAAATATAGTTTTTGTGATCAGAAGTTCGTTGACTATCCAATACAGTTTTTCAAGTGAAGAAAGAAAGAAAAAGAGGCACACTTACAACTTCAGGAGAAAAGTCAAATTTCCAAACGATTCCGATTCAATGGATCTTAACTGATTCATCGATACAGACCTACAAATAAAGTAATACGCATGTAAGACATTTGCATATGAGATTCAAGTTTTTGGAGATATTTTTTCTGCACCATTAACATATTATTTTGACAATATTGACATGAACTACAAGAAAATAAACATAGTTATGTGAATGTTTTTTCTTGATTTTATCGTCTTCCTAGATTTTTTTTATGGTATATGCCAAATCCTATTTTGGAACTCAATTACTTACATATTTTTACCAACTTCTAAACTAACGCTATTCTTTCAAAACTGTAATATTTGCTTTTTGTTAAGGGGACTTGGCACCTTTTGACCATTTTTTTTTAAATTATAATACACTGACGTAAAAAGAAATCTTTCGGTTAGTTGAGTCAGATCACTGGTTACTTCCCAGTTAGTTTTCAAACGGAATCCAATTGAAACTTTTGACGACGTGCAAAATTTTTTTTAAACAGGATGTCCCATAAATACTGCCCAAAGAACTGTACCTCTATGTACCCATGTACCCATGTACGTGAAAACTGTACCCATGGTTTTCAACAAAAATAGGAAAAACAAAGTATGACGTCACATCCGGTGCAAGGAAAAACAATTGGAAGCATTGAATTGGACACTGGATCATATATGTGGGACTCGGTTTTATGGTCGCTACGCTCACCAGATCTGGCACCTTATGATTCCTTTCAATGAAAAAGTTTTAAAGAATTGATTTATCGGGACCTCATGTCAACAAAAACTGATTCAGTCCCTCCCCTCCAAGCTGTGGGTATTTTTGTGGGCACCGGATGGATGCGACGTGAGCAGTTAGCCATTAGCGCACGGCACACGCATGTAAATCTCGATTGATAAACTCTGCGTGTACGAAAATAGATTTTCAGGAGAAAGAATATGCTTAACATGTGCGACTAATGCTTTTATAATATTTGCACAACTTTTTGATATTTAGAAGCGAATGTTTTTAGATTAGCGGACTTATTAGCGTACAGATTTTTATAACCGGAAAATATTTTGACCGCTGTCAAACACTACTGTGCAACGTAAGACGACGTAAGAGGAACGTAATCATAAGTAACATCTCCATTACGTCGTCCCCTTACACGTAATCATAGCTAAAGCGTTGCATGTACAAAAAATGATTTTGTTTTCAACGGATCTAGGAAAAATGATAATTTATTTTTAAAAAAACTTCACATTTTCTTGTAATGATCTTTGTCAGCTCATAAATGAAAAATGAAAAGGAATATTTTTAAGCCATGCATAAAATGAATCACTTAGTGAATACTCACAAACTTTGCAAGCTGTGTAACCCATAGAACACGTCAGAATGAACGGTAGACAATTCATTCCTAGACAATGATCTAGAACAAACAAAAGATTAGAGCAAAACAAAACAAATAAATAAATAAAATGAAATAAAATAAAAACTCATCTCGAAATTAATAAATGAACAATTAAAATAGAGTAGAAATTTAGTAACTGTCACTGGTGTGAATTTTTTAATTTGCATTCAAAATCTATAAATTTAGATTAAAAATTGTACATTTCGATGTAGGCCATAATTGAAACTCTTAATTGTTAATAGTTTTTACATACTAGCCTTTGTTAATGTTGTGTTAGCTTTGTGCAATCGCGATCCAACACGAAGGACATACACCTACGAAAAGGGTGCCTCAGTTAGAGAACTTTTTAGGGGATTCTAACGCTTCATCGCGCTACATCTGGAGAAAACCGGCCAAAACCCCAGACCGTTCGCAGAATTAAAAGGAAAAACTTTCAATAGCATTTTAAAACGCATCGTTTCCGTACGACTGCAATCGATAAAACAGGGAAAGACACATCACGCCAGACGCATTGATTTTTGGGCACCTCTAAGGGCGAGAAGAGAACGGCACTGAATAGTGTATAGGACTGAAGAGTGAAGGGCCAGACACGCGTTAGAACCCCTTAAAAAGTCCTCCGTCCAAGTCACCCACCATTAGGCAGATGTCCCTCGTTTAGTCTTGCCATAACACACAAACAAACAAACCTACCTCGTGGATGTCGATTTAACTATTTAGAATTTTGGATGTTTTTCTCGAAATGTAACGTGAATATGTGTTAGACCCATAAAAAGTTTTCCCTCGGAGGCACCCCCCCACCCTCCGTGTAGGCATGCCATAACACGAAACACACAAACATACGCATTGCAGTGTTGAACCACTTCTACGTTATGACCCGTACTTAAATCGCAGTGGCGTATATAAGGGAGAGAGGGTGCCCGGGGCCCCTCCGAAAATGTAAAACAATTATTAAACAAGTAATATAAAAAAAATAAGTCAATTCCTACTTAGGTCAACAAAGAAAAATTTTATTTTAGATGTTTTTTTTATTAAATTCAATTAATCAATTAATTATTAATTACTTAATTAATGCAAGGCCATTTGTGAAGCAAGTGTCGATATCGTTTACCCAGTTTGTTTGTTTAGTTTATTGCTTTCATTCCTTTTTAATCCCACGGAATAGGATCTAAAATGAATTCATTCAATTGAATGAATCCATTAATATTTGAAAAACTGTATTAGCATCCAGTGTCATCCAATGCAAGTTTAAAAAAATGTATTTGAAGTTGAGTGGATGAATAAAAAGTATTTTAGGAACTAATGAAAATTTGAACAAGATATATAAATATATACAGGGAGAGTGTGAACTCATAGTAGGAACTGAAAAAGCAGCTATTTTAAAACGTTCATATTAACCCTAGCAAGAATAAGATTTAAAATAATCCCTATGAAATGAAAATCTATATTTTACTACTGGTAAATTATAACGCTAATATGAGTGGTCCCTAACTGCCCATAGGTATGGGCACCGATGGTTACAACACGAGCAGACAACCAGACCGACCCATCGAAAGCATAAGCCTTTTACAACCTTGTTAGGAAGTGTTATAAAACAAAGGAACAAAGAAACAATAGCTTTAAAGCATACAATTAATATGAAGTCGATAATGTATATTTATTCTTCACATATTAGTTAAGTAATTTCCATTGCGTATAGGATCAGTGCGATCAACAATAATATACAAAAAATAATAGAAAAGTTATTGTAAATTTTGTAAATTATGAATTCTACATATTTTGATTTAAATTCTCCCACGCATAAAGCATAAAAAAGATATCACACTTGCACGTGTATCGGATACGCCACAGACGTTTATTTGTTTTTAATAAAACTAAAGATATTTATTTTAAATTATTAAACATTTGAAACGAAATGTTTGTTGACAGAAGAACATTTATTTGCCAAATCTTATAAATAAAAATGAAATTCTGTTTGTTTGTTTGTTTGTTTGTGGATTTAATTCGTATACAAATCCACAAAAATGGACCTATCGGCCTGAAATTTAGCACAGATATATAAAATAATATAGAATAAATCATAGTCCACTTTAAAACTTTTAAAGTCCACCCGTTCCCGGAATTTAAGAGAGTTTTTATGCTCTTCACGCAAAAATCTTTCCGTAATTGTAACCCCTGTAGTGAAAAAAGTGTGAAATAAGGATCGTGGTTGCCATGTGTGGCGATTTTGCCGAATAAAATGTCGTTCGTATACAAATCCAGAAAAATGAACCTACCGGCCTGAAATTTAGCACAGATATGTAAAATAATATAGAATAAATCGTAGTCCACTTTAAAACTTTGAAAGTCCACCCGTTCCCGGAATTTAAGAGATTTTTTATGCTTTTCACGCAAAAAGCTTTCCGTAATTGTAACCCCTGCAGTGAAAAAAGTGTGAAATAAGGATCGCGGTTGCCATGTGTGGCAATTTTGCCGAATAAAATGTTTTAAATTCTCAAAGTAAAAATAAAAGAATAATAATGATTTTTTTTTGTTAGTTTATATTCGTAAGGTTATTTTTTTTTTATTATAATATCGTGTGCATGGGAAATCAGAGCAGGAATGTAATGCTTTACACGCAAAACAATAATAATTGAAGATTTCCGAGGCTAATGTGTAAATTTTTTTAGTTTGGCGAAAAAATAAAATGGCTGAAATATGGATTTTGAGTAAGTGAGTTCTAGCGGTTTGCACAGTTTTCGGCCTGGCGCAATTTATTGAGAGCTTAAGGAAATAGATTTTTGAAAACAAGTGCAAAGGTTTTATTAGAATACAGCGTTAAATTTTAATGATCCGTGAAGAAATAATGCAGTTATTAAGGGATTTCAAGCGATCTAACTTCACAATTCTCGCCAATTGAGTACATTGATTTAAGTTGGGGGAATTCCGCCAAATTTCAGAAAATTGCAATCTTCAAATTTAGTACATCGGAGTAACGATGAATAAAACACATTATAGTTGATAATTTAAAAAAAAATCGGCTGTATTAAGGGATTCCAATTTTGAAATAAATTGGCGGTTGAACCATTTCCCATATTGATTGCTGCTAAGTCAATGCTTCGAATGATTCCCTGAAAAAACTCTTGCAAAATGGCGTATGTTGGCACTTTGGCGAGGCTTAGATTTGAAACTGGAATTTATTTGAGACTGGTATATATAATAACACTGGTTATAGATAAAAATGAAAGTTGGTATGTGTTTATGAGGTTGAAAAACTGCAGCACCGTTGAGCACCGTTGCACGATGAAATTTGGTTCACCTAAGTCTTTTATGATGGAGAAGGTTTTTATGCTATCCGTTTTCCTTGACTTGCCACTTGGTGCCGCAGCACAAAGTCGAATTCTATTCCGTTTAGCCGTTTGCTATGCGAATATCGTCCAACCCATTTCGATGAAATTTGGTACACGCGAATATTAGAACACGGAGAATATTTTTCACTATCCATTTTGCTATAACTTTCCGCTAAATGGCGCTGCAAAGTATCAACTTCTATACCGTTCGACCGATCGGCATAAAATTTTTTATACTTACACATTTGAGCACGAAGAATATATTCTAACTGCGTTCCTTTTGATGTTCCTCACCACTAGATGACACTGCAATGCATTATTATTTTAACTCGCCACTAGATGACGCTGCAGCAGGCCAAATTCTTGACCATTCAAACGGTCGCTATAAAAATCAGTATACTTAGCTATTTGAACAATGAGAATATTTTGGCGTTATCCATTTTGCTATAACTCGCCACTTGACGGCGCTGTAGCAAATCATTACTTTAATTAACTACTAGATGGCCCTGCAGTGTATCACTTCTTGACTGTGCAAATGATCGTTATGAAAATTGGTATACATAGATAGTTGAACACGGTCGCTATGAAAATCAGTATACATAGCTATTTGAACAATGAGAATATTTTGGCGTTATCCATTTTGCTATAACTCGCCACTTGACGGCGCTGTAGCAAATCATTACTTTATTGAACCACTAGATGGCTCTGCAGTGTATCACTTCTTGACTGTGCAAATAATCGCTATGAAAATAGGTATACATAGATATTTGAACACGGGGAAGAGTTTGGCTCTATCCATTTTTCTATAACTTACCAGTAAATGTCGCGTCAACACATGAACTTCAGGACTGTCCAGCCGATAGTCATGAAAATTCGTATACATCGATATCTGAATGCGAAAAATATTTTCTCCGTATCCGTTTTGCTAAAACTCGCCACTAGATTGCGCTACGCCGCATGGACTTCTGCACCGTACAAAAGATTGCCTTGCAATTCGGTATGCATGATTATTGGACACAATATAAAGCGATATCCACTTTGCTATATCTGTTTATTACAATGAATAGTAATTACCACAAATCGTAATATCAAAAAGTCCATTCATTCCCGTGCGAAGAACGGGTACTTCAGCTAGTATAATTATAAAAATGCTCTTTTTGTTTCGACATATTTAATACGAAAAGAATTTTATTACTTCTAAAGCACGGCATTTCATATAAAAAAATGACTATTTCAATTTGAAAAATAATGAATATTTTGCATGCACGGGGATCCAGAGAGAGTCATGAATAACTATGAACGTTTTTTATTTATGTAAGGACATAAGAATATTAATTTCTAATCTATATAAATCAATGTTGCTTTGTATGTATGAAGTTAATACACTCCAACGCCGTTTGACTGATTACCATGAATTTTTTTTCATCTAAGTCTTTTTTCATGGAGTTTTTTTATGCTATCCATTTTACTTTAACTCGCCACTAGGTGGCGCTGCAGAAGGTCAAATTCTATACCGTTCAGCCGCGATGAACATTAGCACGCACGGATAATTGAACAAGGGTAATAGTTCTACATTATACATTTTGCTAGATGGCGCTGCAGCGCATCCACTCCTATACTGTTCGGCCGGTCGCGATAAAAATTCATATACTTTCACGTTTGAGCACGGAGAATATTTTTTTGCTATTTATTTGGCCGTAACTCACCACTACATGGATGGCACTGCAGAGCATTATTATGGAAACTCTGTACTAGATGGCGCTGCAGCGCATCCACTTCTTGACCGTTTAACCGATCGCTATGAAAATGAGTGTTCATAAATATATGAACGCGGTGAATATTTTTGCGCTGTGTATTTTGCTATAAATCGCCACT
>JAWZYV010011216.1:0-20000 GCA_038373885.1 Cheiracanthium punctorium
CGTCCTGACTAAACATGCCAACTCCCTCATTGTCAACGACAGAATCAAGGTTCTCACAACCAAATTTTGGATCAAGCACATCTCCTATAGGACCATTGTCGCCCCTGACGGTCTTGTTGTCCTTTATGGTGAAGTGATTACTTCATGCCTCCGACGACTCGCTCCTATCCCCCTCCTCCCGATCTTAACTAGTCTCATCTGTGTCAGACTACGAATGTAACATCGATCATCTCATTCTAGCTGCCCCCTCCCCTTTCTTCTCTTCCGGCCCCTTGGTCCGTGGTGCACTGAAGGCCTGTCCTTCCAAAATAAACAGCTCTGTGTCCCTGCAGTTTCAAACCTTTTTAACACTTTTTTCGATCCGCTCCGGGCGACCCATAATTTTATAGCGACCGATGCAAGTAAAACACACGACAGCACCGCCATTGGTGGTTGCACCCCTACACAGGAAATTCCATTACACCCTCAATAACGTTAACTCCATCTTCACGGCGGAAGCCCTAGCGCTCTGCTCCGCACTGGATGAACTTCTATGCAGCAACACCCGCCACGATCATTCTCACCGACAGCTTGTCGGTTCTTACAGCTTTGTCCTCTTGCAATCACAAATCCCCTCACGTGATCCAGCGTCTCTATAAAAAGCTGACAGTGGCTTCTCAGATGGTTCCCAGCCTACAAATCTACTGGACCCCCGGACACCGGGCAATTCTCTTAAATGAACGGGCGGATGCTGCCGCTAGAGACACCCAGCCCTCTGACATACATCTTAGAGTGGGTGGCTCCGAAGACGTCACCGCAGCCATAACAAGGACTTTCCGCCAAAAAACCATGACACACTTCAGCACCAGCAAATACCTAGCAACACATGGAGAAATCCCGAGTGCCCACAACACGCCTCTCATGGTTCCATAACAGGCACGAAGACGTGCTCTTCACGCGGCCTGTCTGCCGCATGCTACCCAACAAAGTCCTATAATCACCGGTTCAACATCTCCCCAAACTGCCTCTGTGACACGTGCCGCACTCCCGAAACCATCGAACACTCTCTTCTTTCTCCTGCAAGAAATATAGCACTCCCGTGCCCCCTCTCGCACTTTGGAGCTGCCCTTCGTTTCTCCGGCCCTTTCCCCGGATCTTCATTAGACATGCTATTGCCTCCTTATCTACGCGCTCGAGCTGTAAAGCTCTTCCAGCGTCAGCATTCTCTACGGCTACTCTGCCTAACGGTCTCACTTTGGCCCTTGGGTTGTTAGTGCGCGCTTACTCTCCATCTTATACACGGGTTACCCCACCACAAAGTATATAAATAACCACTGCGTGAAGAAGTCCAACTCTCATAGGGATAATGTAAGAGCAGAAACGCGCGCATGCGCGGCGTTGGCGGAAACCGTGGTAGTAAAAAAAAACAACTTTACAGGGCTCAAACGCAGATCCGAAACTATTTTCGCCTTTGCTTTGAGTTAGCTGGGAGTTATTTTCCCCCCCTTTAATGAAGAAACGCCGTTTAAAATGCTTTCATTTATAAAATCGGGTAACGATCAACTAAATAATATTGGTGTAAAAAAGTTTGATCATTGTTAAAGTTTACACTTTTGGGAAAAAATTTATTTATGAAACTTAGGTTATTTTAATTACTATTTTGTTACGGGAATCGCTGCTTAAACTTGTTTTAATTATAAATTCGCTGAACGATCGGCGAAATAATATTATGATTAAAGTTCAATCACAAGTGTGATTAAAGTTAGACTATTGTTAGTTTACACTTTTTGGGGAAAAAAAAATTATTTATGAAACTTAGGTTATTTTAATTATTATTTTGTTACGGGAATCGCTGCTTAAACTTCTTTTAAATATAAATTCAGGAAACAATCGATGAAATAATATTGAATATTGATTTAATCCAAATCCAGTTGTTTGAATTAACACTTTTGGGGGTAATTTGAACTTGAAGCAAGGGTTGCTATTATTATTATTTTGTAATGAGAATAGCTGTTTAAACTTATTTTAATCATAAAATCAGATGAGGATCAGTGAAATAATATTGATTTAATCAGGAATTTATATCATTGTTTAAGTTTATACTTTTAGGGTAAAAATACAGTGTTAAAAAAAATAATAATAAAATAAAAATTTGTATAATGTGATATGGACTACTGTTTTGTGCTCATCACTTTTAAAATAAATGTGTATATTCTATTGCAACAATTGGGAAATAAGTTGAACTTTATATTTAATATTTACTAATAACTACCATGAATGCTGAAATAAAAAAAAAGATATACTTACTCTCATAATTCACTATTCAAAACACCCAGTAAAATAATTTAAAATGTGGCATCAGCATAATAATTTTAGATGCCAAACTTGTCCTTAAATGTGGTTATAATTGTTATGATTTAAGACTTGTTCTGCTGAAGAATACTGCATTATGCAAAGAAAAGTGTATACGAAAACTTCAATTATTTTTAAAAGATATAAATATGGATGATAATTTCTTCAAACAGTAGCACAAAAAACACCAATAAAGTAGAAGTTATTAGTGTGAATGTGCATAAACTTAATGTATTTTTTGTACATCAATTTTAAATTATTATTATTATTTTAAGATAAATGAAAACTAATTAATTGGGCTTTATGTATGTAATAAATTGGTAGACCTTTCTTGGAATTATTTATATAATCAGTCTGCATGTTTATATGTTAAAACAATAACAAATAACAAAAATGAAGTATGAGACATTATAAAGTTTCACCTATATTTTATTTGGATAGTCAATACAGAAAACAGATAATTCAAATAACTGTACAAGCAACAAAATTTCAAGTAGAATTGTAGCTGAGTTTAACAAATTTAAAATAGGCTTTGTAAAACAAGACAACAAACTATGTTTCTGTAAATAATTTATGTATTTACAGCACAACTGTTACGATTCGAGAAGATTAGGACAGTACACAAGGAAGGTTGAATTACATTAAGAAAAAATATGCTATGTGATCCATTATAAACAAAGAGAAAAAATCAAATATTTAGGAGACAAGAAAAAATTACAATAAAAAATGCCCCCCCCCCAAAAAAAAATTGTATCTGTAGGATCCATTACAAACAAAGAGGGAAAAAAAGTCAAATATTTGGGAGACAAGAAATATAAAAACAATTACAATAAAAAAATGACACACACACCTATCCAAAAAAAAAAAAAAAAGCAAGAAAAAGAAAGAAAGAAAAGAAAAAGAATCTAGTTTTTAATAAATGCATCAAAACTATTTAATTTTTGAATAGCATACTGATCTGAAATTGTACTTAAAGAAACAATTTTAAACCATTGAGACTTTTTATGTTTAATTAATCAAACAAAACATTACCTTTTCACAACTATTTCGAAGAAGTAAGTATTTAATAAAAAAGTAAAAATCACTAAGCTGTAAGTCTGCAAAGATTATTTATCTTCTGAAAATGGGGTGAGAGAAGAATTTTTAAAGAACTGTTCAAATGCAGAGGTAGTAATTTAGGTTCACACAATATGTAGTTTGAACAATCAAAAGAAAATTAGTGATCAAAAGTTGTTTAAAAAAAACTTCCAGAATAGGTTTAATTGGGCCATCAGACGTGCTGTCAAATAATTTTGAATTAGTGATTAGTGGGAAAATAATAAAACTAAATACTAGGCACAGGGTGGTGACAGATCATGGAAATATCAGGTGAATTTCATAAAAATATCCATAAAATCAGGAAACGTTTTGCTTTTGTGCAATGCAACAAATGCCAAATCATAAAGAAGTTATTATTTCTATTATTTGTTTATTCTCAAAGTAACTAAATACTGAAATTGGATCAAATTTCATACACACCCTTTTTTTTTTTTGTTATGTTTCTTTTTTGACCAATACTAAGCTAGCAGTGAAAATCATTGAATGTCAGTTTTTCATAAAAGATAATATAGTAAGCGTAATATTTTTGAAATTGATGCATTTCAATAAAAATACTAAGAAAAAACAAGATCTCTGAAGAGAAATCTGTCAATTATTACAAATTACTGTAAATATTTTACGTAAGTGGAAGTTATAAGAACCAAAAATAATGAAAACAAAACTATATTTATTTACGGTTTACTTAAAATTTTTTTAATAAGGTTGCCACTTAAAAATTCTGCAACTACTGAGTAGTAAGATTTTTAAACTCTTGACTCTCTGCATCCACAACTCAAAATCATTTAAATTAAAATGCAAAAGGAAAATTTTTAACATCTGTCCGACTTTGAAAGATTTTTATCAACAAAAAATATTTATACTGTGATCCATTAGTATAGTGCATATAGTATATAAAACAAGGGAAAAAAATAAACATTTGTACATTTTGTAAAATTCTTACAAGTTGGCAGCTATTTAATAATGAAAAAGAAAATATGATGGAAAAGTCATTAAGTAAAATGATGCAAGTTCTATCATATTGTGTGACTGTAAATTCTAAATTATAAGGAAAAATAAATTATGATGACAAACACTTGGAAACAATTTTATTTTTTAACACAGGCCCTACAAATGTTTATGTGCACTTCAGCCCGTATATTCTAGCTGCATAAAATTTAGCTATGACATTCATAATACCAACCTTACACTGAATGCCATAATTATTTACAAATTTTTTTTTTTATCATTTGGTTCTTGCCTCCAAGCTGTTGCTTCAATAGACAAAAACAGATGAGAAAATCATGCTGAGCTAAGTTTGGTCATCTATGGCTGTTCTTGTGAATAGATTTATTTCTAACCTGAGCATTATGCCACATATGCATATGTGGCCTTACTTAATGAACATACCCTCTTAATTATGTTAAGAATAAAATATACATTGTTTTTTTTTACACAGTATATTATTCCATTAACTACCATGTGCCAAAAATGAAAGAAATAAATATAGAGATATACTATAATATTTAAGTATAATAGTAAATACATTTCCTAATATAAAAATAAAATTTAATGCTTCTACATTCTTGCATTAAGTAATTCTGAAAATAAAAAACAAATAATTTTTGCTATGGCTGTTTCTTTTTGATAATTTTTACTTTTGAATAAGTTTTGTAATACAGCTTTGTAAGTAATGCACTGTTTTTAAACAATATCATAGTCATAAAAAAAATATATGCGGAAAAAAAGAAACTGGAGTAAGGAAAATATAAATATTGCACTACTATTTTCCAGAAAGTCAGGGATGAGATTGACAAAAAAAAGAAAAAAGTCTGAAAGACATGTACCAACAAACATCTTGAGGAATAATACTTATGAATTTCCAAATTCAATAAACTCATTTTTAACAATATTGTAATTTTTGAAATATAAAAAACATTGTACTTTTTGAAAGTTCTTTCTCACCAATCAAATTCATTTTACAAAACATTGCACTTAAATTGCTCACAAGCTTTTTTTCGCAAACATAACTCGCTGAGTTTTACACTGGAGTAAAAATCTATAAACAACTTCATTCAGCACACCGTCTGTAAACACAGAGTTAGAACTAACGGATGGCAACTTCATCATCTCATCTGAGAGTCGATAATTTCACAGTGGTCTTGCTGGCATCAAATTATATCTGTCAGTAATCAGCATCATGGCTGTTGGAATAGTTGCTTGCCTGAAAAAATGTTCAGAACAGGACCCCAGAATCTGGTGTATCTCTACATATGGATGGATGATGAAATAACCCACATCCTTTCCGGACACTTCAGCTTCATTTATTTTGGACCTGCAAAAAAGAAATAGAATAACTTTATTGGGTACAGACAGGGATCAACATCATACAAAGTGTCAGGGTCTGTTTTACAGCCCTATTCACAGATTTACAATCGAGCTAAAATTCCTTCACAAAATTATAACCCAATTAAAGGGGCCCCTTCACAAAAATACAATCAATTAAAACAACCTTTCATTGTCTTTTACTGTATATTTTACATTTGTTTTGTAATTTTATAGTTTATAAAAAAAAAAAACTCTTCAAAGTATTATTGCTATTTTGGATTCATTTAGAAAAAAAAAATTAACTTTCTTTAAGAGATTTTCTGGAGGAATTTCTTCATTGTGTGTAATAGTTCATGTTTGGTTGTATCGTAAAAACCGAAAAATGTTGTGGGCAAAGAATTGCAATCATTTCTAAGAAAAAATTTTCCATGATTTACAGTTGTCACTTCAGGGATGCACTGAGAATACCCACACATTTTGTTCGAATCAAACGAATATTCTAAGTTAAAATTCTAAACCCGAATATTCGGCTTGAATATCCGAAATACTTGCGTTTTTAAAATTTTATTTATAACTTTGATTACAATGATTAATTTACATTTAGTTTTTTTCTTAAAAAATCGTTTCATATGGTGTAAAACTTCAAAAAACTGAAATGCTGCAAAATTCAATCATCCAAGTATGTTTTCCTTTATTATATTATTAATAACTTTTTAAAATATTAGTGAAAATGCTGGTAAATTTTTTTTTATTACCTACATATTTATATTATCAAAAATATTAGCAGTTTAATTGACTGTCACATAGTTATGAATACTTAATGTTATGAGTTTCATTTTTTTTCCTGGTTTACTGTTTCAAATTTTTAAATCAGTTAGTAAGATAGTCACAGGTTCAATGTACATGCGTCCATGAGATTTAAGAAAAGACTGAAAAGCAACAAAAATTCAAATTTAACATCACTGTGAGCTGTTTTCTCTTACGACATCTAAAACAAATGTTATTGGGATATTGGTTTTTTTTTGTGTGATTGTGGAACGCTATGCTGCCTTAGGGAGCTTATATCTGCCAAGGATGGGGGGCATATGCCGTTGGTGGGAGGACTTTATAACGAGGATTCTAAACGCTTAATTCACAGGCTCGATAATTAAGTAAGTAACAACTTGAATCAGATTTAGTACTATCGGTACTGTACTATACTATAGATCTGTCTCATTCAATGAGAGAGTAAAAAATATGTAATTTGGTTTACATGATTGTAGGATGATTACTTAAATGTGTGGATTTACTATGTCTGGGGGTTGTTCGGAAGTGAGTATTGAATAGTTAGAGGGGCCGAGGGGCGCCGTGTCACGGTAAAGGGAGCTGCCGGAATAGTCAGTATAACCGAATATACCCAACCTGAAATATGGTCTGTTGCAGGGTCCCTACGCTTTGTTACAAGTGGTAGCATACATAGAAGGAGACGGTGTAGAGGTAGTGACGGAGCTTGCGACGTTACAAAGAGCTCTTCTGGGGTACGCGCGACATGTGGTATAGTGGCGAGAGGCGGAGAAAATTAAGTGCGGCACTATCGGGCGTATATCGTCACTCGACAGCATCTGTAGGGAGCGAGTGGATGATGGGAGAACACCTAGTGGATAGATACGGAGCCGTGTAGCAGTGGTTCTGTTTCGTCGTCGTTCTTAGCTGTGAGATCTACCACTCAGATGACTATCGATACTGCTTTGCTGACCGCTCGTGTGATGAGAGTGGGAGCTACTCTGTATCTTTGTCTCGTAGTAGGCTGAGTGCGCAAACTAATTAATTCTGAGATTGCTAAAATTTGTAGATCTCAACCAAAAGTTCTATGGATTATGCGAATTAACAGGATTTATACTGAGTGCAGAGGAAGTATGGAAGTCGCGTGACATTAGAGCATGAAACTCTACTGTGACGACAGAACTTATAAGGGCTTTTATAGAGCCAAAGGCACACACAGGTATGATGAAGGCGCAGAGGGGGTTGTAGAGAGGATCCTGTGTGGTGTTTGTTTGGTCTTATATTTGTGGCTGCGGCTGCTGGGGGCGAAGATCTCTGGGAAGATTTGCGAGAGATGGTGAGCACGGGTTTTGCGCGGTTAACGGTCCGGATAGGTCCTTGTGCATACGGATAGGGCGATTTGATTTATGTCGAGTGGAGGGAGTTAGCCCCCGCAGGGTACAGTTCTACACTGTTGGCCGCATTGACTAAGGGGTGAAGGTGGAGGTAAGTATTATGGGGGATGGATTTGTTGGGATAACTGACTACTGTATATTTTTGACTATGTTATAGCATGAGTTTTTTTATTTTCCAGTATGGAGACAATAAAACGATTTTCGGGGGACTATACGAAATTCATGGAAAGAATAATAATTTAAATAGTATCAGCAAGAATAATACATTGCAATCAAATGGAATTTTACAGAAATCCAAGATAGAGATAAAATAAGGAGTTGTTTATATAATGGAAATAGCTATTATCTCAGTTGTGAGCAAGAATGTGTTTTATCCTTTAATTTTAATACATAAATAACAGATACAGAGTCGTCTGGATTTTAATCTAATATATTGGTAAATGATTATGGATTTGTGTTTATTTTGATATTAGTTGATTTAAGGTGGATGTTGGGGTTTTTTGGGATATCGGGTTTGGATGTGTTATTAATAATTTTGGATCATTGTAGTGGTTTTGTTGGTTTGGGGATATGGTTTTTGTATCGTTATTGGTATTCTGGGAGCAAGACCTTTTAGAATCAGAGTGTCTTTATAGGTGATTATTGGAGGGTTGGGTTGTGTGGGGGTGGTGATTGGGGTGGTGGGTTTTTAGGAACATGTTACACACAATGTGCAAAGAATTAGAAAAAGATTTTAAACAGAGAGGAAGGGAGAAGGTGAGAGAGAGAAATAAACAAAAACAAAAAACAAACAGTAACAACAATAGAGAAAAAATCAAAGACAAAGAACATCTGAGAAGAAGTGAGTAAAAAACATAAACAAAACAAATCAATAAAACATAAACCAATTTTACAAAAAAAAAAAAAAAATGTACTCTAATTAGATTTTTTATTTTAATCTTAATCAGTTTTATGATACAGATTTGCATTTTTTTTAATGAATGTTAAACAATATAATAATATCATAAATTGCCATTTCTAATTTAATAAATTTGTTTTTAAAATATAAATTTAAAATAAGCAGAGGCGAAATTTTTGTAGTACAGTTGAACATTACCTTATAATTTACCTATGAGATTTGTATATATTAACCTAATATGATTAAAACACATATACATTAACACAAAAAAAAAAAGCAACCAAGAAAACAAACACGGATTCACGTAGGGTTTTGTGTGGTTACACAGAAAAAAAAATGAAAAGTGTTAGAATGAAGGTGAAAAAAGGTAGAATAAAAAAAATAAAAAAACAAAAACCAAAAATAGGACAATTAAAAATTTAAATCCCCCCAAAAACACCTAACCTCTCCTCTCCTCGTAGGGGTCTCTCTGGCAAACACTGGTTGCGGATTAACTTGATACTCCTGATTTGACGAACGGAAAATAGGATAGCATAAAGAAAATAAAAAATTACAAATTATATAAAATATTACTAATTAACTGATAAAAACTAAAATTTCCCCCCACCTACACTTACTACCAAGTACTCCACTCACCTCTCCCCGACCAAATATGGTTAGCATAATAAAGTAAAGCTTAACACTCTACTATTTACTAAAAAACCAAAAATTTGGTCATAATCTCGTCCAACGCTAACTTAAAACAAAAAGAACTACTGATACTTAATATTCTATATCATTACTCTCAAAAACTTCTTTCTCTCGTTTTTACACTCAGACTCTCATATTTTTTTTTATGTTTTTTGATTAGAATTAAACATTAAAACAATGTAAAATCAAAAATTTTGCATTGTACATGCCTTATATAGTTGAGCACACTTTAAAGAAGCAAGGTTTCCTGTTAAGCAACAATATTTGAATGCTAAACGTCAAAGCATTTCTTTCCTCCAATTCTCTCACAAGCCTCTCCTCAGCCCGCTTCTCCCCCAACGGCCCCCCTTCACTCCTCCAATGCATCTCTCCTCTTTCTTTCCTTAGCAATTACCTTATCGTCCAATCAATCATAAACAAAAAAATTCTTACTTATTACTTCAACTAAACTCTTTTGATATCCCATAATATAGTAAAACAACTAAAACAAAGTACTAAACAACCTACACAATCCGCCCAAAAAAAAAATAAAACCTCGAGCAAACAACAAATAAAAAATAAAACACTCAAAACAACACCATATACATGCACGTCCGTACATAAAAGAACACAAAACTATCACGTCATTTATCAACGTTATAGATTATGGAGTATTAGTGTCTGGTATGTTATGCTTTTATGTTGTTGCTCGTTTGTTGCGTACGTGATCTGTGTGTGTATGTCTTTGTGTCTTTGGGTCGGCGGTCTCTGGTGTTTCGATCTTTTGTTTCTTATACGTCCTGTAGTGGCTCTTTTTATCTCACTTGTTTCCAAATATTTTTTCTGTTTTTTTCATATACTTTGTGGAGGTCTTATGTCACACATATAAATCAAAACCACCCACAACATAACCTTATATATTACGTGTTCCGTACTAGTGCTAGATTTCTATCATGGAGAACCGTACGATATACCTGTTGTTAATAATATTATGAATACTTGAAACTCTTGTAATTTCATTAATTAGTTTACTTCTGTGTGTAATTTTTTTCTAGTGAGATCTATACATATAATTTTTTTTTATTAATTATATGAAATTTAAAAGAACAAAATTATATGGTATCTTGATGTTGATATGGGTGTTATTTTTCCTTCCTTTTTATCCTTTATATTGTTCTCATCTTTTTGGGTTTTTTTATTGTTAATTTCCCTCTTTTTATTATTGCTTATTTTCATTTGTTTTTCGCTTGTTGTTTCGTTTTTATATTTGTTGTGTTTTTTTCTGTGTTTTTCTTTTTCTGTCTCTTTTTATTTTCTGTTTCTTTTGTCCTTGTTTGTGTTTCTTTTTTATTTGTTCTCGGAGGACTTAGGGGGGTGTCGTTTTGTGGCTTAGTCCTTTTTTGAATCTTTTAACATATGTGGCGTTATTTTTTTTATAATTCCTCTCGCGCTCTATCATATTTGTGAGTTGTTCTAGATTATTTGATAGACTCCTGTATCCTGTCCCTCCCTTTTTTCCACAGTAATCACTATTTCATTGTGCCCCTTTCTTCCGCGCCCCGATAGTTCCTCACATTTCCTCTTTAGTTTTCCCTAGTAGTCTTTTCCCAGCTTCCCCTTTTTCCTCTATTTGATCCTATTTGTTTCCATCTCACGCCCCCCCCCCACCTCCTTATTCATTCCCCACCCCCCTCGAGTTTTACCCCCCCTTTTCTACCCGTTCTCGGGGGGGGGGGGGGGGGAGAGGGCGCAGGGGGGGGGGATCACCACATATCCCTTGGTTATGGTCCTTATCGTTTCGCAACTTATTTAATCAAAAGATATTCATTTCCTCCTACCCCCCCGGTTGATTTTTTTATCATTCACATTTATTCACTATCCCCCATTTATCCCTCCTTTATCATAACCCTGTTTATTATTCAAAAAATTAATACAAGTCCCCTTCATATTTTTAAAATCAATATTTCCCTTATTATAATCACAATTTGTCTCACTATTTATTATACCCCATTTTAATTAATTGAGAGATTAATCCCCACTACATCATATTTCTATTTTGTTTTTACTCATTCCTCTCATTTTACACTCCCACCTATTCTTCCTTTGTTTTTTACTTCAACCAACCTTGTTTTACATATCTTCCCCACTCATTCCCACAGGATCTTATTTCATAGGCGTAGTCTCTTCATTTTATCTTTTAAAACAAAAAGCAGTTGGCATTTTTCTTTTATTGATCAATCACTCCTCCATACTCGCTTTATTTTGGTAGTTTTGAGGTAATTTCTTTGTTTAGGTGTGAGTTTATATTGGGGTGATTTTGGTGGGGTATGGACTAGTGTTTTTGTGTAGCATGCAGTGCCGACTATAGGATATTTCAGGGCGAGTTGTCATGTATTTTTACTTTTTTATGTAGTTGGTTTTTTACGTTCGTTCTTCGTAACGTTTCTGTATTCTTGGCGAGGCTGTAGGGCGAGGTGGGGCGCGCTGGATTAGCAGGTATTTTTGTAAAACGGAATTTTGAGCGGAGGATAATTTCGATTTTGTTTTTAATCTGCGATATGTTTCTCTTCCATTTGGTTTTGTTTTATTTATAATAATATTTTTTTTGTTGTGATGTGTGTATGTGTGTAAATGATGACAGATTAAGTATGGGGGGGATGTGAGGTAGAAGATTAGTGAACTTACAAAAATTACAATATTCACGGTATAAACGTGTTACACGAATGTTAATAAGTATATTAAAGAAAACAATATGTTTACATTGTAGATTATTCATATTCATTATAATATATTTAATATTTATATGGTTTATTATCTAATTATTAAATAAAACTATATTAGAATTTGATGAAAAACTCTCAATAAAAAACAAAAAAATAATCAACAAATATATATGTTGGATTAAAATGATTTTCTTTGTGTTTTATTTTTTATCCTTGTGTATTATGCCATGCTTTGCTTCCAAATATCTACAAACCCAAAACTAATGGTAATAAAGCGTGAAAATTACAAACCAAAATAATAAAAAAAAAACAACACACTATTACTCAAAGAAAAATTTAATTCTCTTGGACCCGGTGAAATTTGAATGACTGAAAGTTATTGGTTGGTGGGGGGCATTTTGTGGAACTATGTCTGTAGTTTCTCATGGTAGGGTTTTTTGAAATCTATATTAAGTAATTTTGTTTTTGGACATTGTTAATTACCTTATGATGCCTTGATATTTCTTTCACTTAAAATAAAGGTGTAAAAAAAAATAAAAAATTGTATTTGTGATTAGATGAATATTTTTATGGTTTTTTAAAACTGTGATTGTGTTTTGTGGGGAAGATGATCTTGAGTGTTTGAATCTACCCCTATTAATCCCCGATACATAGCTAGTTTCTTTAGTCTCCGCATATCATCATCCCACTTCCTCGATCCACCAAAAATGAAAATTATATTATAATTAAAAGTTTATTTATTTATTATCCATTCTTACCAATCTATCTCTATCCCCACAGCACCAAAATCGTATAATACTACCCCTTCAATCTACAAACTTAACTTTACGTTTAAAAATCCCACCACAATACTTGAGACTCCCTCTCCCGTGGCACCAAAAAACGTATCCCTACAAGAACTAAAAAAGGATCTATATCAGTATAGCCAACCACAACTATGGAGACAGAAGAATGGTGTGCAGTCCCCAATCAAAACGCGACAATAATGTCGAGTCTCTGTATTATAATTATACCATAATAAAATGCATATATGGAGAATGTATACGAGCTCATTTAATTAATTTAAGAATAAAATATAAAAAAAAATATATAAATAAATAAATAAAAACACGATTCCTAATTACATCGTGCTTATCAAAACTAACCTACACACCTCTCCACACTCAACAAGAATCAAAACAACACCTGCCTTCGCCTTCAATACTCCCTACCATTATATTCCCAGCAGATTGTAATCTCATTCCGACGCCCCCTCATGATGCGTAAGACACAAACCTACAGATAGCCCAATGATACCGACGACACCATTCCTAACTCAGTAATCCCGCCTTTTGTCAATGGCTAACTATGCTAACTCAAAGGTCACCACTTCTTATGAGAAAACAAGACTAACCGTCTAAGAGCATCGTCATCGCTAGAAAGAAGAGTTTCAGATCATCAAACACCACATATCTAATAACATTAAAATAAAATCTATTAAATACTTCTCTTTCATTAATCTTTATTTAACTATATTATTTGAATATAATCTCTTTGCTTTTAACTTGTTTAATTATTTCTGTTGGATTGTTGTCATTTTTGTGCCCTATATTTAGATCTTTTCTACTGATATATTTATATTAATTATATGTTCAATTTGGTATCATATGTGCTCTTTTAACTTTTTTCTTCAAATGTTAGTATTTCTTTGTTTAAATCTTCTTATTATAACAAATTATAATTCGAAATAATATTAGAAAATTTGAAAAAGAATCTATCTAAACTATCAACTTCATTGTATACTTACACTAGACGTGCAAAACAAATGATCAAAATTAAAAGTATAAATAAAAAATTCTATTCGAAAGTTATATTGTATTATAATATCGTTAATATAAAAATTTGGTTAACTTATGTCCTAAAACTCTCAATTATTCATAAAAAAATTCTCATTTTTTTAAAATTCACCTTGCCAGAAATACTATACTTTTGATTCCAGTTAAGGCCAAAACCAAAGAAAAATATGATAGAAGCATGTTATGAGTGATTTGAATCTCTATCTACCATCCGACACGATAATAAAACATTGTTGAAACGTGTTTATATACAATACCCACACCACTATGACTCCAAAGTACTATAATTTTTATATTCTGTTTCCCTGATCTCTTTTACATATTTTTTTTTCTGTGATTTTATCTTCTATGTGCCTTTCATCCTCCCTTTTCTCTGTTTTTGTCACTTCACATTTACAAATACCTGCACTATCAATATTTAATTTGTCATACCTTATTAAGTTATATGCTCGTATAGTATTTTGCATAAAGTGTTTTTTTGGCCTTGTATCGATGTTGTTCTCGCTTTTTATTGTTTTGTGAAGTTGGTTTTTTTATATTGGATCATCATTCCATCGACTTGTTTCTAGGGCGAGATAGGGTGGGAGGTTGGGGTGGTGGGGGGGGGGTGTGGGGGGTGTGGGGTGGGTGTACAGTGAGCGTGATTGCGTTTGAAGGTAGTGGCTCAGCACTAGATTGCATGAGCGAGGAAAGTATACTGATCGCGGATGACGAATAGCAGCACAGGCACGTTTGTCGTAGAGTCTGAGAGAGCGGTTCTTGGTAGTTAAGCTAGCTATCGAGTATATAGCGAGGCAGTTGCATGCGAGCGTTCAAAATAAGAAGAATGAATTCGATAAAGATTCGTTGCCGCTGTACACGTTGCATGATGCATTATATCCCATAAAGGCTGTGGCACTTGCAGGCGAGCACAGGGCGCTAGGGCTCAGCCACCTAGGCCACGCATAGAGGAACTGGGAGAGCGTGTTGTGCTGTGATGGGCGTGGTCGGTGGGTGGGGGATGGTTGCCGGGGGTGTGGGGGGTGGGCTGGTGTCGGGTGGGAGGGAGCGCTGTCCTGTCCGGCTGGTGCCTGGGGGGGCCCGGGTCGGGTAGAGAAGGGGGGGGTTGTTGGGTGGTTGGGGAGGTGGGTGGGGGGGGGGTGGGGGGGGGGGGGGGGGGGGGGGTGGGGGGGGGGGGAGTCGGGGGTGGGGGTGGTAGGGGGGGGTGTGTGGGGGTGGGGGGGGAGGGGGGGGGGGGTGGGGGGGTGGGGGGGAGGGGGTGGGGGGGGTGGTGGAGTTGGTTGCGGTCTGGGGGGTTAGGTTGGGGGGGGGGAGGTCGGGTTGTTGTGGGGTGTGCTGGGGGGGGCTGTGCGGGCGGGGGTAGGGGGGGGGTTTCATTCTTGTTTGTGTTGGGTTGGTGTGTGGGATTTGGTGTGGGGGGGCGGCTTTTTTTTTGTCTGGCTGGGGTTTTCTCTTTCGGGTGTGTTTCTCTCTGGGTGTGTTGTTGGGTGTGGGTATTGGGTTATGGGTTTCTTTGTTTGCTTTGTGGGTTGTGTGTGTGTTCGGGCTGGGTTTGGCCTTTTTGTCTTTTGCCTCTCCTTTTCTCTTCATGTTCTTTGCGAGGTTTTGGTTTGTATATCTTGTGGGGGTGTGCTTATTTGTTTTTTGGTTTTTGTCTTTTTGGGGGGGGTGTATTTTTGTGTTGGGTGTGAGGTGGTGCTTCTTCTGGCGGTGTGTGTGGCCGGGGTGAATTAGTGGTTTCTCTGTGTTTGGGTTTCCTGTCCTTTGTGGGTGGGGTTGTGTGTGTTTGGGTAGGTTGTTTGGGCTCGGTGGGGGGTCGGTGGTTCGTGCGGCCGTTTGGTTTCATTTGGGTGTTCGGGGGGCGTGGGGGGGGGGGGCGGGGGGGGCTGTTTTCTATATTTTATGTCTACTTTATTTTTTCTCTGGCTGTATCGTGGTTTGGTTCCGTTGTTCCCTTTCTGTACTGTTTTTTTTTATTTGGTTTGTTTGTTTTCTCGTGGTTGTGTGTTTTCTTTTGTTTGGTTGCTTTTGACGGCTATCGGGTTGGGGTGTCGGGTCGTGTGCCTTTTCTCTTCCTTCCTTGTTTTTGTGTCCTAGGTTATCGTTCCTCGTTGTCTCGTTGTCGTGGCTTGGGTTCGTTTTGGTGCCCCTTCTGTTCTTTTGCTGGGAATTTTGGGGTTTGTTCGTGTGCTGTACGGGGTTGTGGTTTTCGGGTTTCTCTTTTTTGTTGGGTTGTGTGGGGGGGGGCGGGGTGTGGTGTGGTAGTGGGGTTTGTGCTTTGATTTGTTTTGGGGGTGTCTTTGTTATCTCTTTCGCTTTTTTGGTCGGATGTTATCGTTTGATTTTTGGGGGTATATGTGTGTCCTCCTGTGTGTTGTTTAGTTGTTTTTTTGTTTAATGCTTTGGTTGTTCTTCTTGTTTTATCCCACCTCTAGTTTTCTCGAGGGCTGTCCTCTTGCCCGGTGGGGGTCGTGCTGTGTGTTTATCTTTTCTGTTTCTTGTCCTTGGTTCCATTTGCTATTATTTGTCCTTTTTTTCTTTGTCTGGTTTGTCCTGTGATGTCCTTTGTTTTCTTATTTTTTTGGCGAGGGGCTGGTTCGGGGGGGCGTGGGCGGGGGCTTTACTGTGCTCGTTGCGTTTTTTTTTGTGGGTGGGGTCTCCTGTGGGTTTGTCTCTATGCTTGTTGTGTGTGTGTTTTTGTTTGTTTTCTCGTGTGTCGGGGTGGCTGTGCCCTTAAATCTTCTTCTAGTTCCTCTCTTTTATTTCTCCGTGTTTTCCTCTCTTTCTTTCGCTTCTTCTCTTTCTGTTGTTAGTCGTTCTCTCTGTGTGCTCGCGTTTCTGTTGTTGTGTGGGGGGTCGTGTGTGGGTTTCGCTCGGGCGTCTGTCGTGTGTGGGGTGGGGGGGGGTGTTGGGGTGTGGTGGGGGTGGTTGTTGTTTTTTATGTGTTTCCGCGGGCGTGTGAGCCGCGTGTGTGGCCGGGGGCCCGGGGGGGGGGGTGTTGTGCGTTTGTGTTGTTTTGTTTTGTTGGTTCGCGGGGTGTGTGTGATTTGCGCATTTGCGGGTTTTTCGCGGAGTTGGGGTGTTGTTTTTATTTTTTTTTGATTTAAGTGTGTGTGGGGTGGTGTGGTTGGGTTGTGTATTTGGGGGGTGTTGTGTGGTTTGGGGGAGGGTGAGGGAGGTTGTGTGGGGGGGATACAGGGTGGCTAGAGCTTTGGTTGTGTAGGAGAGTTTTTAAGATATGATCTTAATTGGCTTATCGTAGCGAACTGAATTTTTCGAGTGAAAGATCATGGCTGTTGTGGTCGTGTATAACGGGGGTGCTTTTCTTATCTTCTCTTGTCTTCTGAAATGGGGTCTTGTTCTCTGGGTGATGGTCTGTCTCGCGTGGGGGTGTGTGGGTGGGTGGGGTGGGGGGGGGGGGTGGGTGGGTGGTTGGCTGGGGGAGGGGTGGAGGGGGGGTGGGTGGTGGTGGGGTGGGGGGGGGTTGGGGTGGTGGGGTGGGGTGGTGGGTGGAGGGTGGATGGGAGTGGGGGGGGTGGGGTGTGAGGGGTCGGGGGGGGGTGGGGGTGGGGGGTTCGGAGGGGGGGGTGGGGGGGGGGGGGGGTGGGGTGTGGGTGGGTGGGGGGGGGGGTGGGGGGTGGCGTTGGGGGTAGGGTGGGGGGGGGGGGGCGGGGGTGGTGGTGGGGGTGGGGTGGGTGGGGGGGGTGTGGGGGGGGGGATGGGGGGGTGGGTGGTGTGTGGGGTGGTGGGGGGGTGTTGGGGGTGTGGGGGGTGGGGTGGTGGGGGGGTGGGTGGTGCGTGGTGGTGGGGTGGGGTGCGGGGGGTCGGTGGGGGGTCGGAGTGGGGCGGTGGGGGGTGTGTTTTGGTTGTGTTGGGGTGTGGGGTGTGTGGGGGGTGGGGTGTGGGGGTTGGGGGTGGGGGGTTGTGTGGGTGTTGGGGGTGGGTTGTGGTTGGTTGGGGGTGGGGTGTGGGGGGGGTGTGTGGGGGTGGGGGGGGTGGTGTTGTGGGGGGGGGTGGGGTGGGGTGGGGGTGGGTGGGGGTGGGGTGGGTTGGGGTTTTGTTGGTTGGTGGGGGGGGGGGTGGGGGGGGGGGTGGGGGGTTTGGGGTGGGGGGTGGGGGTTGGGGGGGGTGGGGTTTGGGGTGGGGGGGTGTGTTGGGGTTGGGTGTTGGGTGGGGGGGGTGGGGGGGTGGGGGGTTGGTTGGTGGTGTTTGGTGGGTGGGGTTGGGTTGGTGGGTGGAGTGGGTGGTGTGGGGTGGTGGGGTGGGGGGGGGGGGTGGGGGGTGGGGGGTGGGTGGGGGGGGGGTGGTGTTGGTGGGGTGTGGGTGGGTGTGTGGTGGGTGGTGGGGGGTGGGGGGTGGGTGTGGTTGGGGTTGTTGGGTGGGTGGTGGGGTTGGTGGGGTGTGTTGGTGGGTTGGGTGGTGGGGGGGGGTGGTTGGTTGTGGGGGGGTGGGTGGGGTGTTGGGGGGTGGGGGGTGTGGTGGGTGGTGGTTGGGTGGGGTGGGGGGTGGGGGGTGTGGGGGTGGTGGGTGGGGTTGGGGGGGTTGGGGGGGGTTGTTGTGTGGGGTTGTGGGTGGGTTGGGTGGGTGGGGGGGGTGGGGGTGTTGGTGGGGGGGGGTTGGGTGGGGTGGGGGGTTGTGGTGGGGTGTGTGTGGTGTGGGTGTGTGGGGGGGGTGGGTTGGTGTGGTGGGGGGGGTGTTGGGTGGGTGGTGGTGGGGGGTGGGGGTTGTGGGTGGGGGTGTGTGGTTGGGTGGGGGTGGGTTGGGGGTTGTTGTGGGTGGTGTGGGGTGGGGGGGTGGGGGGGTGGTGGTTTTGGGTGGGGGGGTGGTGGGGGGGGGGTTTGGGGGTTGGTGGTGGGGGGTGGTGTGGGTGGTTGGGGGGGGGTGGGGGGTGGGGTTGGGGGTGTGGGGGGGTGGTGTGGGGGGTTGGTTGGGGGGGGGGGGTGTGGTGGTGGTGGGGGGTGGTGGGTGTGTGGGTGGGGGGGGTTTGGTGGGGGTGGGGGTGGGGTGGTGGGGGGGTGGTTGGTGTTGGGGTGGTGGGGTGTGGGGGTGGGTGGGGTGGGGTGGGGGGTGTTGGTGGTGGTTGGGTGGGGTGGGGGGGTTGGGGTGGGGTTGTGGGGGGGGGGTGGGTGGTGGGGGGGGTTGTGGGGGGGGGGTGGGTGGGGGGGGTTGTGGGGGGGGTGGGTGGGGTTGGGGGGGGGTGGGTGTGGGTGGGGGGTTGGGGGGTGTGGTGGGGGGGTGGTGGGGTGTGGTGGGTGGGGGTGGGTGGGGGGTGGGTGTGGGTGGTTGGTGGGTTGGGGTGGGGGGGTGGGTGGGGGTGGGGGGGTGGGGTTGGGTTGTGGTGGGTGGTGGGGGGGGGTGTTGGGTGGGGTGGGTGGTGGGGGGGTGTGGGGGTGGGTGGGGGGGGTGGGGTGGGGGGGTGTGGGGGGGTGTTTGGGGGGGGGTGGTGGGGGTGGTGGTGTGGGGTGGTGGGGGGGTGTGGGGTGTGTGGGTGGGGTGGGGGGTGGTGGGGGGTGTGTGGGTGGTGGGGTGGGGTGGTTGGGGGGGGTGGGGGGTGGGTGGGGGGGTGGGGGGGGTGTGGGGGGGGGGGGGGGGGTGGGTGGGGGGTGGGGGGTGGGTGGGGGGGGGGGGGTGGGGGGGGGTGGGGGGGGGGTGGTGGGGGGGTGGGGGGTGGGTGGTGTGGGGGTGGGTGTGGGTGGGGGGGGGGTGGGGGTGGGGGGGTGTGGGGGGGTGGGGGGGTGGGTGTGGGTGGGGTGGGGGGGGGTGGGGTGTGTGGGGGTGGTGGGGTGTGGGGGGTGGGGGGTGGGGTGGGTGGGGGGGGGGGTGGGGGGGGGGTGGGGGGTGTTGGTGGTGGGGGGTGGTGGGGGGGGTGGGTGGGGGGGGGGTGGGGGGGGGGGGGGGGGGGTGGGGGGGGGGGGTGGGGTTGGGGGGGGGGTGGGGGGGGTGGGGGGGGGGGTGGTGGGGGGGTGGGTGGGGGGTGGGTGGGGGG
>JAWZYV010011217.1:0-18845 GCA_038373885.1 Cheiracanthium punctorium
TTAGTTTTCGAACTAAGATCAAAGGGAAACGTAATGCTTTTTTCAAACAATAGTTATTTTTCCGAAGCATGTTTTTTTAAGTTTTAGTAGATTATTTAGTATTTATTAACCCATTTATGCCTAGTGCCCCTTTTTTGGGACGGCATTTTCGATATTAGTCGAAAACAATATTTATTTTTCCAAGCCTTTATTCATGAGTATTGAGCCTCAACTCTTCAAAATATTTTAACATGACAAAGTAGGATGCTATTTCGATTTTTCAGCTTAAAGATTTTAAAAGAAATCATCCCTTGTTCAAGAAGTTGACATCAGAAATTTATCTATTATTTTTGTTATCAGTAAAAATCGAAGAAAGTCGCAAAAATATCCAGGCAGAAATGGGTTAAACGTGGGTGTTTCCTTGTCGGTTTAGCGCGCGTTGCTACGGTGGGTTTCTCTCTTAGTTTCAGAACTAAGGCCAAGCGAAGGCGTGTTTGATCTACTGTAGGGCAGCTTTTTCAAATCCATAGCTATTTTGCCGACGCGTGTTTTTCCAAATTTAATAGATTAGTTACTAGCGCATCAAACGCGTTACTTGTTGCTGTGTTACGCCGTGCGAATTTGACGTCCCGTAGGGTCGGCAGTGGAAATACACTTTCAAAGCAATAGCTATTTTTCCGATGCTTGTTTTTTCAAATTTTAGTAAAGTAGTTGGTAGACTCATTAAAGCGCGTTATTTCCTTGCCGGTGTCTCAAGTGCTGCGCATTTGACGACCCGTGGAGCCGGCCGCCGAAATGCTTTTTCAAAGCAATAGCTATTTTCTGACGCATATTTTTCCACATTATTTTAGACTTATAAAACCGCGGTTATTTCCTTGCCTGCTAAGCGCTCTTTGCTAGGATGGGTTTATCTCTTAGTTTTTCAACTAAGACCTATTGGAGACTTATTTGACGTCTCCTAGGGACCAACGTCGAAATGTTTTTTCAAAGTAAGAATTATTTTTCCAACGCATGTTCTAACATATTTTAGTTAGTAATCGTTTTAAAATGCGTTTTTTCCCCACAGATTTAGGAATTTCCAAATGAAAAATTTAATGCTTCTAATAGTGTGCTTCTTTCAAGACAAAAATTCACTCCATTTATGCCATTACTATGACTGCCGTGAATGTGGAATACCGTAAAATACGGCGAAAGCGCACCCCTCTAACAAACGCCCCTCTTTCTTTTCTCGTGCATTTCGTTTGATGTTAAAAATTACCTAATAAACGTCCCCTTACGGTGGATTCCTACTGGCCGGAGACTTGCAGCGGCTAAGTGTATAATCGTAGGTTCAATTCCCTCTTTACCTTCTAAAAAACCGGCAATTTTTACTCTTACCGAGTAAAAATTGCCTTTCCCTGTGTTAGTAAAAACTTTCATTGTGATACAACAGATGACACCAATGAAATCACGCTAGATGCCAGCGAAGTTTGACGTCAGGATAATGCTCTCTACTTTACTTTGCTGAGTGACGTCATCGCGGTACGGAAAGGACAGTATGAATCCAGCTTCCCTTGAAGATAAAGGGGCGCCTGAACGGTATATTTTCCCGATTTTTACCGTTTATCTGCCCCCATAGATGCCGATTTTCCTTGAGGATTGGGAGGACGCTTTTCCGAAATTTTACGGTAAAAAAGTCACTTGTATTATTTTAGGAAAATAAATAAGTCCGAGAGAAAATATTTCGATACGAGTACTTTTTAAAATACAAATTGTTCTAAAATAATTGAAAATACAATTAAAATTTAAGTTACTGCCATTCTGCGCATGCGCATGCCACTAATATGGCTAACGTTTGGAGGCACATGCGAGGGAGTACCTTATTCCATGTTAAAAACTCTTGCAGAACAACATTTTTCAATTGAAAAAGAAAGACCCATTTTAAAAAACGTAATGTTTTGATGAGATAACACTGGAAAGGGAGAAAAGTTTCATTATTTCTTTCGATAACAAGCAAATCGCGCGGGTACTGAAGAAAAAATATTCACTAAAGAAAGGCGCGGCACCATGGGCGTTGGCAGAAAATTTTCCAATGATTATTTCAATCTAAGGTTACCATGTTGGAAAGAACAAAAAAGCAGAGAAAAAACAAAACGGTATACAAAAATCCAAGGCAAAGGCACCTTGCCCTATGCTTCCGACGTCCATGCTCGGCACCAGACTTCGTGCAATCGTAATCGATTGCACTTTTTTGTGTAATCGTAATCTAATCACAATCTAGAAACTTAGTTTACAAATAAGCTAATGTAATTGTAATCTGAAAACCCAATAAACTGTGTATGAAGTGTTTGTTCAATTTCTCGGGGACCTGCTTTGGACATCCTATTTAAAATGCTGAAAAAAATCTTGAAACTCGGTGTAAACATGTCCATTTACATTGTTACAAAGACACAAAGCCAATTGTTATCCAATCTGTGGCCAGCGTTGCTTCCTCTCATCGGTCCTCTCTGGGTAGAGTAGGGAATTCCGAGATCTGTGGAAGGAGAAGCAACGCTGGAGACAGAAATGAGAAAATCTCACCTGTTGTATTATTGCAGGGCATTGCTTAAACGGGTTAAACCTATGTTAAAGGTTCCTTTTATGTGTGTTATTTTGAAAGTCTTATTTCATCTTTTAAACACCAGTTTCTTTTGAGTGTTTTTTGTTAATTAGTCTGTTTTCTGCGTAAAAATTGTACACTTAAAAAGCTTATGAATGTTCGCAAAAAATATTTTGTAATTTAATCGTAATCTCACCATGCGTAGTCGTAATCGAAAGTTTCTATTGATTTGATTATTGATATCTAATCGTAACCGACAAAATTAATATATTTGTTACCTTAATGTAATCGTAATCGATAAAATTAATATTTAGGATTAACGTAATCTAATGGTAGTTTCCATTTGAAAAAAAATAAAAATATAGTTTAAAAAACCAAAAAACACGCTTTAGTGATAAATTGAACTAACAAAAAGCGAAAAATAATTCTTAATATAGAAATAAATTAATGAACGAAAAATAGTATTATTGTGAAAAAAGCGTGGGGCGCTTTGTGCTATATTTTTTGTATCATTTTTGTACTAATCGTGCCGATCGAATATTCTCAAGAACTGATATATGGAGCACCCCACGCTTTTTTCACAATCATACTATTTTTCGTTCATTAATTTATTTCTATATTAAGAGAATTTTTTTTCGCTTTTCGTTAGTTCAATTTATCACTAAAGCGTGTTTTTTGGTTTTTTAAACTACATTTTTATTTTTCACTTTTTAGTTCGATTTGCTATAAAAGCGTGTTTTTTATTTATTTTTAAACTGTGTGTATTTAAAATTTATTTTTAATTATCGATATCTCTCATGAGACACTAAGGAACACTAAGTTGGAAAGTACAAACTGTGAGATAATTTATTTTCACTGTGCACCAGTGGCATAGCTAGGATTTTATTTCAGGGTGGGCTGGGTATCAAATTTAAAGCTAAAGTTCAATTGTAAGCTAAATATCAAATTGTAAGCTAAGTAAAGAGTCCCATTTCGGTGGGGATCAGCCCTCTGAGCCCCCCCCTCTTGCTACGCCCCTGCTGTACACCAAAATATTAATCAACCAGCAGTTAAATGCTACTTTCCTCACTAACAAGGAAAAATCTGGAGTGACTCCACTCGACTTTCCGAACACTTACGATTCAGATCATGACAAAGCATTTAAATAAATTTTAATCGATGAATAATTCAAATATATATACCAAATTGAAGCTCAATCGAATGCACCGTTTAAACGCTAGCGCAATTTCAAGAATTTCGTCCCATAGGCCGTAATGTAAAAGAAATCTTTGTCGTAGCCCTGTAGAAAAACAATAAGTCCTATACACACCAAAATCAATACAGGTCTTGCGACGGTGGTTTATAATATATATACCCAATTTGAGCTCAATCGAATGTACCGTTTAAACGCTAGCGCATTTTCCAGAATTTTCCCCCATAGGCCATAATGTAAAAGAAATCTTTGTCGTAGCCCTGTAGAAACACTATAAGTCCTATACACACCAAAATCAATGCAGGTCTTGCGACGGTGGTTTATAACATATATACCCAATTTGATCTCAATCGAATGCACCGTTTAAACGCTAGCGCACTTTCAAGAATTTCTCCCCATAGGCCATAATGTAAAAGAAATCTTTGTTTTAGCCCTGTAGAAAAACTATAAGTCCTATACACATCAAAATCAATACTGGTCTTACGATGGTGGTTTATAACATCTATACCTAATTTGAGCTCAATCGAATGTACTGTTTAAACGCTAGCGCACTTTCCAGAATTTTCCCCCATAGGCCATAATGTAAAAGAAATCTTTGTCGTAGCCCTGTAGAAAAACTATAAGTCCTATACACACCAAAATCAATACCGGTCTTGCGACGGTGGTTTATAACATATATACCCAATTTGAGCTCAATCGCATGCCCCGTTCAGGAGCTATCGTGTTCACTCACATACACACAAACACACATACACACACACACACACACACACACACACACATACACACATACATACATACATCTCGTAAAAATAGCATAAATGAATTCAGAAGACCTCAAAACGTGTCAATACACCAAAATCTCGAATTCGAATTTTTTCACGATTACAATACTTTCCTTACATGGTACATGTTCGGAAAGTAAAAATAGGTCTCTAATCAACATTTAAAAGGGTGTTAAAAAGAATGGCCTTAACATGTTCTTGTACTCAACTCTTCCATAATGTGATGGATCACGATATCTTGTAAAAATAAAAATATTACCGTGCCCAGGAATCGAACCTGGGTTATTGCGGCCACAACGCACCGTACTAACCACTATGAGATCACGGCCACAGTAAAAAAGGTTTTCTTAAGATTGTAATCTTTGGAAGTGTTCTACTTTCAATCAGGATAAGAAATGAGGAAATTATTTAATTCTGGCGATTCTGATCAGGATAATGAGATAAACGTATAAAATTATTGTATTGTCACCGGTTCTTCATAAATGTACAAAGTTCAAATTAAATCTGACCGTTTAAAGTGTGCTAAATTTGAGTTCAAAGGAGTCGGTTACAAACATACATACAGGTGAAGCTAATAAATAAAAGCGTGTTAAAATCAGGATAATGGGATAAACTTATCAAATTATTGTATTGCCATCGATCCTTGATATATCTGCAAAGTTTAAATTAAATCTGACTGTTTAAAGTTGGTCAAAATCGAGATCAAAGGAGTCGGTTACAAACATACAAACATACATACAGGTGAAGCTAATAAAAGCGTGTTAAAAAGAGAAGTCATCGTAATCAAATCGATTACGCATACGCGTAATCATTTTGAAGTCTGCTCAGCAGCCTTTGAAAAACGTCAAATGTGTGCGCTGCATGCAACGGTGGAAAATCTTTATTTCACTCCTCTCGTCACATAACTCGTGAACAGTTCTGAAAACTAACAAATTAAATAAAAAAGTCAGAAGAAAGTGTCAGAATGTTTCTTCAGAAGTTGAACCATGTTCACTACAATTAAAATAATCTTAAGTTCTACGCAACTCTTAAACATTTTTAGACATCGATATTTTAGCAAAATTGGATGAAAAAGATACATGCATCTCAGAATCTAAATGAATATTAGAAAATACTGCATTTTTAAAATTTTATTAAATGGGCCATGGTCACGTTTCCTGTTTCTAAGAGTACAAAATAGAGCCTGAAGCTTAGGGTATTCCTCTCCACCTACCCTTAACCCCTTGAAGTGCAACCATTTCCGAATGCCGGAAAAGTGCAGTCGTTGCCATCGCTCGATTTAACCCTTTAACGCGCAGTGTTCCCGCTCTGGGAACACCAAACTCTGACGTTTTGACTGTTGCCAGTCACGAAGAATAGATTGTATTTCTATAAAAATAGTTGCGGGTGACATAGCTCCACGGGAATCCTTTACTTTTTAGCACGTCATTTCCCGTAAAAAAATGGTCACGATTATTTTTAACAGCACTGACATCTGCTGAAAAATGGAAGAATGCGAGAACAGCTGGATAGATTCCCAATGCTGAAAAAAGGGCAGCTGTTGCCATCGCTCGACTTAACTACCAGCAAGATCGCGGATGATCGAAACGTTCATCGCGTGCCACAGATCTGGAGGCACAGCCAGCTGTCGTCAAAAAAAGGGTCTCTAGATCTGTGACACACGATGAACGTTTCGATCGTGCGCCATCTTGCTGGTAGTTAAGCCAAGCGATGGCAACGGCTGCCCTTTTTCAGCATTGGGAAAGGGTTGCGCCTCAAAGGGTTAAATGCCACCAACATGGCGGTCGATCGAGCATTTTTGACTCAGCCGGCTGTGCGGCACCGCAGAAGGGACAGAACAGGTTACCGAAACTTTTTTCTTTTTTTAAATTCTATTTTGTCGCAGGTAATCACGATGCTGTTTTAGGAATTATTCGCTTATTCCCATGCGAAGAGGGGGTACGCAGCTAGTAATAGATTAATTAAATGCAGAACTACCGTGTTTGTACCAGCGTAATAGTCGCCCTCGCATAATAGTAGCACGCCCGTTTTGAAGAAAAAATATTCAAATTATTTTTCTTGCATAAAAGTCGCAGTCGGGTATTTAGATTTCGCTTCATCTGGAAAATAGAAAATGATCAGCTGTATAACTTTTTCGAGAACTAAAGCGCTACTCACATCTTGAGTGAAAGCGATTTGTAATGAACTATGTACTATTATGTTATAAGACATTTTTTGTCGAAATTTTCACAATTATTTGTAAACAACATTATTTGTAAATACAATACTACAAAATTGATTTCAAAATCAGTCGTTTGTTTCGAGTTTTGCCAATATTGCCCAACATGAGTGTTGCGATATTGAAAGTTTTAAAACATTGCTGCGTTTAAGTTTATATTATTCTTATTTCCCTATTAGTAGTGTCTATAAATCACACATAACATTATTTTAATTTTGATTCATCCCATGGAAAAATAAAAGAGGCAGATGAGCATAGGCCAATACTGATCAATCTCGCCAAAAAACGGCGTGACAACCATAATAGTCACTTCAAACTTTACTTATTTCACCTCGAGTCAGATTGGCATGGTGGTTATGACGCTGGCTTCCCACACCTTAGGTCCCGAGATCAATCCCAGCTGCGGACGCTAGACGGAAACAGATTAAAATAACTTAAGGTTCCAGCGTTGAGGGGGAAATGCGTGCAAGAATAAAATATATGGGGCGAGTTCGCCGACCGGCGCCCCATGTATTTAGGAATTTTTTTTAAAGTTAGAATTAAGCTTGCTATGTCAAGCTTAATGCAAGTTGGACAAGTGAACACTTGATTCAAGCTTGCATTAAGCTTACACGCTTGAAATTTTCAAGCTTAATTCAAGTTTATTGACTTGATAAATCAAGCTTACTGCAAGTTTGATGCAAATTTGCTGTGCTGTCTGGGAAGGGAGTAAGGTAAGGCAATTGCCTCCTCCTTAGAGTTTTAGCATATTGTCTTATGATGAAAATAAAATTACATCACTAAATAAAAATGTTACAAGATTGAAATCTGACCCCCCCCCCCCACCCTCTAGAAAAAAAGAAAAAAGAAATTGAAGTTTGCCTCCTCCTAGAAAAACTTCTATGGACGCCCATGGGATACAAAGTTTTAATAAACATCACAATATCCGTTAAAGAGCTTCAAGCTATGTAGAATTTTGGCTACCTAATTCTAAATAATTTTCTTTAATATTTCATGGATTTAAGTTTAATGCGAGTGTGAATAATGACTATTTTTTGTGTGTGTGTGTCTCTGACGTAATTAATTTATTCCAGAAATTGGATGCCAGCTGTATTTCTGTCACGTGATTTACGATGGCATCAATAGTGGAACTTTGGCTGAAAGAGAGAGATAGGTCCAAAACGTAAACACTTCTCCACCGACAACGACAACCAATGCGATTCCTTGTAACACCGCGTTGTTATTTGGTCACCTGTGTCGTCTTTTTTCATTGGTCGAGGATTATTTCTTTGTGTGATCGTCTGTCTCCGACCTGTTGGAGAAACGGAAATGCTTGATGTCTTGTCTTTCTCAACTGTCTTTTATTTCTTTATGGTGCTAAGTTCTTTTCCGGAGTTCATATGCGAAATGAAATTAAAGGCCCTGAACTAGAATGTGGTGTACGTTGTGATGTAAGTCCACGTACTAGAATAATCAGTCTCTGCAGAACTTGCAGAAAAGAAAGAAAATAAAAACGGCCGCAATTAGTTCTGCAGAACTATTAAAAGCGAAGTGCCCACTTTTCGTTGACCTCCGTGAACTGCCAAATCTGGACAAAATGGCTTAAGAATGGCTGTGTATGGACATGTTGCGTTCCAGAACACTGGATATAATTCTGCTGATGGGCTTGAATAGGTAAATAAATTAATTTTTATTACCTTATTTTGTATTTCTAGCTTGTATACGAATGCTAAGTTGAACAGTTTTCTTAAATTTAATTTAAATAATAATAATAATAATAAAAAAATAAGAGAGAAAGTGCATTATTACTCACGATTCTTATTTCGATAACTAGCGACAAACCTAGGCTGCGCACGGTTGTAATTTAGAAAAAAAAAAAAAAAGGTGAAAAATGTGAAGTTACATTGCCTTTGGTTATAGAATTTCTTTATAAACAATGTTTGCAGCTGACTTTCCGTTACACAGTACGAAGAAATTTTGTTTGGAAGTGACGCGCGATAGGTCTACGTATGGGAAAATCCCTCAACGCTCAGGTCTAAGCCCCGCTCATTTATTTTGAAAAGTCGAATTATTTTGCCCTTTGGTTGAGGGTAAAATGATCCTTTGGATAATTTTTCAAACTTCTATCTATTATACTCAATGCAGAGCGTAGCCAAGGGGGGGGTTAGGGGGTCATAACCCCCCATGAGGAATTTTTGCCATACAAATGATATTCTTCATACATTAACACACAGGTATAGATATATGAGCTGCATAGTCATACCCCCCCCCCCATGAAAAATTTCTGGCTACGCCCTGACTCAATTTGATCTTAGAATATTACAATACACCAGAGTCTCGCTTATCCGATATTCCGTATTATTCCACATCGGGCGAAGCGACGGCATTAGGGATGGACGCGAGACGTAAAATCAGGCCGTCTCTGTTAAGCTTAACTCTTAAACGCGCAGTGTTCCCGCTCTGGGAACACCAAACTCTGACGTTTTGACTGTTGCCAGTCAGGAAGAAAAGATTTGACTTCTATAAAAATAGTGGCGGGTGACCTAGCTCCACGAGAATCCTTTACTTTTTAGCACGTCATTTCCCGTCAAAAATGGTCACGATTATTTTTAACAGCACTGACATCTGCTGGATAATGGAAGAATGCGAGAACAGTTGGATAGATTGCCCAATGCTGAAAAAAAAGGGCAGCCGTTACCATCGCTCGACTTAACGACCAGCAAGATGGCGGACGATCGAAACGTTCATCGCGTGCCACAGATCTAGAGACCCTTTTGTCGTCAAAAAAGGGTCTCTCGATCTGTGTCACGCGATGAACGTTTCGATCGTCCGCCATCTTTCTGGTAGTTAAGTCGAGCGATGGCAACGGCTGCCCTTTTTTTCAGCATTGGGAAAGGGTTGCTCCTCGAAATGTTAAAAAGGCTACAGGAATGGACATAAAATGATGCTGCAAAGATGGCGAGATTTGTCAACGAAGAACGGCACTCATCAGGAAAACAGACTACCATACAAAATTTCTTTAAATCCTCACAGGACTGAACTCGAAGTGTAACATATGGCACTCGTAAATTCAGACAATAGAATTATTCTGTAGCTGCAAGTTAATTTTTTTAATTGTTCTCTTGTGCTTATAGAGCACGATTATGATTGCAAGATAGCAATGTGCAAGATAACATAAGTATGTATGTATTACGTTCCAAAATACAATGTAGCTTAATGTTTAAGAAACTCTTTCCTGATTCTTCCCTATTCTCCGACATTCTCGCTTATCCGACATTGTGCCGGGCCCCTTTATGCCGGATAAGCGAGAGTCTACTCCATGTTTTATGATGCAAAATATTTTTAAAATGTGATAGAAAAAGGGGATGGACCTGTCTTGTAAACGGTGTAGTTCGAAAAAATCATTTGATTTTGGTACACAAATACAAACAAACTAATCAGGTCATGCGCTTCAAAATTTTTTGAATGTCTCTTTGCAAGCTGTACTTTACACCGCAATAAATGATACACACACCTGTATCAGTTCCAGAAAAAATTCTTAAAAATTGAAAATTTAGAAAGGTATGTGACTCTTATAATTTTTGCTGTACAGTTCCATGTTGAAGAACATTTTGGCGAAAGTTCTGTTAAAAGTTTCATTTATTAAGGTGGGTAGTAGACCCCAGAAAGAATAATCCTGAATGTTTTCGAGCCTCTGGCCCAATTACTTTATTTTAATTTGTGTACCTAGACCGTGAGGGAGATTTTGTTTTTTCGAACTGAGAGATATTCCAAGCTAACCGAAATCGGATAAGTTACGAAATAATTTTGACCATGACTTAATTTTTGCGTCAGAGATTATTAATTTTAATTGATAGTTAAAGAGATTTATTGAACTCTGCCCGGCACAGCCAGCTGCGTCAAAAAAGGGTCTCTCGATCTGTGGCACGCGATGAACGTTTCGATCGTCCGCCATCTTGCTGGTAGTTCAGTCGAGCGATGGCAACAGCTGCCCTTTTTTCAACATTGGGAAAGGGTTGCGCCTCAAAGGGTTAAGCGTTTAATCGGTTTTCACTCGTAAAATAAAAAAAAAAACATGTTTCGCGGACTGAGGCTAAAAAATGATCAAATCACTTTTCTATTTTGTCTGCTCCCGCGAGTCCAGGTGAGGCAACAGTTAAACACTGTATGGCCGTTACTTTATTTTCATGCATCCTGGAACTGTAAGCGGCGATTGTACTTCCGCTCATAGAGAGCTCAAAGAAACACATGTCGTACCACACTCTCTGCTCCACTTTAAAATGCACCCACGGACAGATGTGTCCGGGCAATTCCATATAAACGTGGACATGTGACCATTATAAAATATATCTTTATTTTTTAATAAATTGTGTGAGAAATTATTCTAAATAGTTGTACCTGTGTTGGCAGCAGTTTATTTTTGCCTAAAAGTTTCTTTTTATCAAAATGGTAACACTGACATCAGAAGATTCTGTATTATAAGTAGCATACAGGCATTACATACATATGCAGACATATATATTTTCTGCATATATGTCTGTATATATATGTAGTGTTAAATTTCAGGGAAAAGAGTGTGTTGATTTTGTAATTTTATAAATTTTACAATTATAATTTCTGGTTGTTTCTGATAAATACACTCATAAAGTTTATAAAAAGTAACAAAATAAATGGCTGGAATCAAAATAATTCTCTATATATTATTCCTAAATGATTTTAGTATCCAGCACATGTAACATGAGTTACCAAAACATGGTTATTTTATCCTTGCAAATGTAGTAAATTTATCATTGGCTTTAAAATTTACTGTTCTCTTCAGTTTTTAGCCGTTTTAATTATAAGAAAAGTTTTTAAAAAGGTAGACCCAGTTTTGTTGTGTTATTTGCATAAAACTATAGCAGGCATGACTTACCACATGGTAACTCATGCTACACTTAGCAAGTGAATTCGGTTGTTATTTACATAAATATCATATACCGGGTGATCCAAAAGTCAGGACAAACTTTAAAAATTAATAATTCGAAAACGAATCAAGATACAAAGATACGGTTTGCACTAAACGGATGGAAAAGAAGCCGGGTTTTGTGTGGCAACGAAACGAAAATAGTTCTGTTGGCGAACAACAGATGGCGCTATAGTGTTTTATTTCACCAAAAGATGATTTACAAATGAAAAAAATGTTGGCAACTTACAAGTCAGCTTAATTACAGTTAATTGGTACTGCAGTAAATTTTCAATGTGCTGCCCATCATTCAGAACTACAGTTGTGAGACGAGTCACCACACCGTTCACAGCATTTAGTAGTATTTCTTGTATTACGGTTGGTCGCGGTACACTTTTGACTTCGAGAATCCCCACAGCCAAAAGTCACAGGGCGTGAGATCGGGAGATATTGGAGGCCATGATTTATTAAAGCAGCGACTAATAATTCGATCCTCCCCAAATATTGAGCGTAGCAGATGTCGCACAGGCAGAGCAGTATAAGGTGGTGCTCCATATTGCATTAAGGTGACTGTTTGAAGTGCCTGTCGCGCTTGCAGTTCAGGAATAATGTTGTTCTGTAACAGTGCTGCATATCGCTGACCAGTGACAGAAACTGTTTTGAAACTCGTCTGTGTGGCTTCCTCGAAAAAAAAAATGGACCAATTACGAAATCAGCAGTGAAGCCACACCAGACTATCACTTCAGGCTCAGGGTTCCCGCTAGAGTGCGAGACCGCGAGAATCTCGCATAAATTTTATTATTTATTTATTTATTTATTCCTTTTTTATTTCTGTATTTTTATGCTTCTTTCCTTTTCCTTTTTTTTTTTTATTTATATTTTTTTTCTCCCCTCTCCGTGGTTTTGTTCGATTTTTCTTTGCCCCTTGTGGCAACATCTTGCTTGTTTTTCTCTTTTCAGTTCCCTGTGTTGCTTGCAACGAAGGGCTTGGACTGACGAAGGCCAAAACAATTTTTGGTTGAAACGTGCGTATCCTCTTACCTATAACATCTTATGTGTGTTTTTTACAAAGTTTTTTATTTACGTTTTTGTTTAACACCAGTATTTTGAGTGTTTTTTCCGTGCTGCATATCGCTGACCAGTGGCAGAAACTGTTTTGAAACTCGTCTGTGTGACTTTCTCGAAAAAAAATGGACCAATTACGAAATCAGCAGTGAAGCCATACCAGACTATCACTTCAGGCTATCAGGCTGTTTCAAGGGTACCTCAACAAATACAGGTGGATTTTCTGTGGTCCATACTCGACAATTGTGTGTGTTAACAGCACCAGAAAGTGTGAAATGCGCCTCATCTGTCCAAAGTACAGTGTGAAGCCGGTCGTGCTGTTCTTCCATTTTAGTGAATTTTTGACCCAATTGTCAAAATCTCGACGAGAGTCGAAGTCAGGAGTTTTCAGTTCTTTGTTATGTTGCAATTTATAGGGATAGTTCAGAGTTATTCGCAGTGCTCTCCACACACTTCCGTACGACAATCCTGTCTGCGTCGAAACTTCTCGGTCACTGCTCTCCCCATGTGCAGAAATCGCCGACATGGATTGCACCGTCTGCTCCACTGTCGTGACAACAGCAGCGGCTGTTGAGGGACGACCACTTCTTGCACGTGACGCCAAAGTCCCGGTAGATTCAAATTTCTTCATCATTTTGATCAATGCAGAAGGTGTTATTGGTCCTTTTCTGCCTCGCATGCCCTTCATGTAGCGATATGCTCGCAATGCCGCTGTGGCATTTTCCGCATTCTTATAATAAAGTTTGACTAAGAGGGCTTTCTCAACTATGGACAGCATTTCCATGCGTATAGTTTGAATTTGAATGCCACAGGTGTGCCGGCTTGGTCGGCGAAGCTGGCCTTCAAGCTTTTAGCGGCAATCTGCGGAGTTTATTGGGAAAGAGAAAGAAAAGGGAAAAAAAGGATTTTTACAAAATATAGCTGGGAAGACCGGGAACAGGGATTTCCCTCGCAGGGGCCTGTGTCATAAAGTGGCCCCACTTAAAATACAAAGCATCTTCATGTTATGCTGGACAGGAGGTCCTGCATTGATGTTTTCATCTGTTTGGGAGATGACCTCCGTGACTTGGCCACTGCTATGCTGTTAGTTGGGCTATATTTAATAGAAGAGAACAGGTTCTGCCCATTTTGCCTGTGGACACTTTGCTGCGAAGGACGCTTAGAGTCCATGCCTGAGCATGTTCTTGCGCTGGTCTGCGCAGGTGGTTAGATTTACAGATTTCGCAGTCAAAGAGAAAATGCTCTGCTGTTCCTGCTGCACCGCAGATACAGAGATCATCTTCCCTGAGATTGAATCGATGGAGATGGTCAGGGAAAGGTCAGTGTCCTGTGAGGAATGCAGTTGTTTGGAATGTGAGGGGAAGCTCATGTAGAACTGGCTTGGGCATCCATTTATACGTGTAGCGACCCTTTGAGCTTGCATTCCACTGTTGTTGCCATCGTCTCATCAGCTCATTTTTTTGTTTGTTTCCTTTTCAGAAAGGAGACAGGCGCGGGTATTGCTTGAACTTGAGTTTGTAGTTTTGCCGCTTTTTTGGCTAGCTCATCTGTTCTCTCGTTCCCTGCTATCCCCACGTGTGCCTTGAAAGGGTGCAGTCTTACATATGGCTGCTCGATTAGTTCTTTTTTTATATCTAGGACTTTTTTGGAAGCTGTGCCATGTTGGGCTATTGCTGTTAGGCCAGACAGACTGTCGCTGTAGATTTGTGTAGGGACTGGTTGCTGTTCCTTCGTCCATTTGAGGGCTTGGTTGATTGCATTCAGTTCTGCTTGGAAAACTCAATTGTGGTCTCCGATGCGGCATGTGTAGTACGTAGTTTCGCTGAGGTGGTTGTATACTACAAAGGCGACTCCCACCCCTGACTCTGATTTCGATCCATCTGTGTAGATTGTTCTACCTTTGGTCAGTGGTGAGACTGTTGTGTTTAGATTAATTTGTTTGCTATTTAATTATTTTGCTGGATGTAGCTGCAATCTGGGTATTTTCCTTTTGAAGGCAGGTAGAGGACCTAGTTCCGTTTCCCAGGGGTTTCTAGTAGTGTCGAATCTCGTTAGCCCTACTCTTATTGCCTCAGCTTCTAGCTCCAGAGGCAGTAGTGGCAGCCCTGTAATGACGCATAATGCTTCAGTCGATGCAGTTCTGTAACCCTTGCTGATTCCTAGAAGTGGAATACGTTGAAGGGAGAGGAGCTTTTGCTGTGCCTGCTTATTTAAACCAAGTCCCCAGACTCCTGCCGCGTACAGTACTTGTCTTAGCTGCACGGCTCTGCACCAAGTCTTTAATAAAGTTGTTGAGGCTCCCCAGGCCTTTCCTGCAACCTTTTGCTATGCCCAGTTGTAGTTGTGCTGTCTTTTTCCTGAGAGTGCCAATGTGGAATAGCCAGGTCAGGTTTTTATCGATTATGGAGCTGAGTAATTTTATAGTGCTGACGTGCTTTGCACTTTTGTTGTTTATTTTGATTACTGGTTCCATTCGTAGAATACGTGGTTTATTGAAAGCTAATGTATTGGATTTGCCCTCGGAGATTTCCAAGCCTAATTCCTTTAGACATGAAGTTAAACGGGAGAGGTAGGTAGATGCTTGCGTTTCAATGTCTTTCCTACATTTGGCAGTTAGTAAAATAGAAAAGTCGTCAGCAAAGGCAAATACATCAACCCCTTTTGGTCTCTGAATTTTTAACAGTTTGCCAGCTAACAGGTTCCAGAGTGTGGACCCTAGGCATGAGCCCTTCGGGCAGCCCTTAAAAATTGGAACCTCTTCTTGTCCTGTTCCCCAGTTGATTGTTAGTCTTCTGTTGCTGAGGTAGCTTTGGATTACTCTGAGTATGTTGCCTGGACATTTTAATTCTGTTAGGCGTTTTTTTAGAATGTCCCAGTTTGCGTTGTCAAATTCACCTTTTATGTCGATGGTAACCAGATTGGAGTATCGATTTTCTTGTGTGTTTTCTTGGATTTGTTCTATTAGATCGTGCAGGAGTTTTTCACAGGAACGAAGGTTTCTAAACCCATACTGTTGTGGTGCTAGTAAGTTGTTTGATTCTATGTGGTTTCGACTACCATTACCTGCTCCAGTTGCTCCCTTTTATATCGCTTGTTGCTTTGCATAATCCTATATCAGAAATCTATTGGACACCAAGAGAACTATTTTTGTTTCGTTGCCACACAAAACCCGGTTTCTTTTCCATCCGTTTGGTGAAAATCGTATCTTTGTATCTTGATTCGTTTTCGAATTATTAATTTTTTAAGTTTGTCCTGTCTTTTGGATCACCCGATATTTAAGTTACGTTACAGTAACTGATCAAGTTAACATAAAAATAGGTTGTTTGTTAGTATGGTTACCCTATTTGGATACATTTATGGGATATTTTTTTTACTCTCACAAATCTGAATTTAAAACGTTTAAAAGCTCACGCAGAAAAAAAAAGAAAATGACGATGTTCACTAAGTAAAATTCATGGATTGAAATTTTTAAAATGCGGCTCATAGCTGTAAAAAATCATAGTTAAATATACACGATTTAGCCAATTGTACAATTCATCTGAAGAGAAATAACCACATAACAAAATTTTGCCCACATTTTCTTAAGTTTGCCATTCTGCTCTTAAGAAAGAAAAGCAAGGATAGAAATATTTTTAGACCAGATGAAAATGATGTATTCTACGTCATGTTTCACCACATTACTCAAATTTTACCGAATGCAACCATGAAACAGACCCAGGCCCGTACTGGCTCCTTTGGGGGGGGGGGGCTCGGCTGAGGATTGAAAAGGGGTCCCTTACAGGGGAATTTAGAGGGAATAGAATATTAGAATATGTAATATTTGAAAATTGGACTTATCGTGCTGAAAAACCACATTTAACTGAATTTTTGTCTGTGGATGTGTTTTATTTAGTGTGAGAAATACAGCATTTGTGAAAGCTTCTGTGCTAAGCGGACTGTTATAAGCACGTTACTGTTTGATTGTGCTTGTGAATCTTGTGCAACTGATGGTTCGAAGAAGTTCTAAAAGCAATAAAGTTCGTGTTCCATCCTGACAAACGGACTCTTTACTAGAACTTTCTACACCAACTGGACTTTAGAACGACAAACCGTGGAAACAAACAGAGTACTCTGCAACAATACAAACTCTCATTAAAGATTATAGACTTAAGAAGTGGAATTTTAGCAGAAATACGACTTTGAGTTTTCTGCTTATATTTCAATTTTTTTTTTTTTTTTTTTTTTTGCCAGCTTGAGTTGCCAAGCAATTTTAATTAATATTTCAAAAAATTAATTAGTTTTAAGATTTTTAATGATTTACGGAAAAAAGTAAACAATTTGTAATCAGCATGTTGAAAAAATATAAATTCATCGTTTTCTATTACAATATGTTTGAAAATACAATTTTAAAAAAAATGTAGAATGAGTTATCGTTTTAATCACTCCTCCGTATTTTTTTATTTGAGGTCGAATCGTGTTCATTACGGCCAGTGTTTACAAGCCGGTGGGGCGCGCTCCGTAAGGGGATCTCAGAGCGTTTGCAGGGGAGGGGGCGAGAAAAACAGACAAGGGGCCAGTAACAACGCGTTTTAAAAAATCTTACTTATTTTTAATCTAAAACAAATCTGTTTCAATTATATTTCAGCATCAAAATGTTCATTCAAATTTTACCGGTTATATTATTTTGTAGAAAATGCTACGAAACGTTCGTTGTTGAAGAATAAAAACTAAATTTAAGCTGAGAAATGTAATGAGGGGAGGAGGGGGACCGTAAGTTAGCCCTTGTTGGGGAGGGGGGGGGTGTCGACTTTAAAAGGTTGGGAACCGTTGCATTGTGGTACAATCCATACTGGAAATCCTGACGGATGTCCATTGCTGATCTCTCACTGCGAATCCCACATTTTAATTTTTTTTCTGCATGCAGATGCGGAATAAGGCATTCTGATGGCGGAGGTTTATTTACGAGATGTTCGTTCTCAGCTGCGAGCAAGACCCAGGGTATCGAGAAGATTGAGGGGGGGGGGGGGAGAGGCGAAAGGTCTCGTGAAAAGTTTTCTTTCTTTTTTTTTAAATAATTCCATAGAAAATTCTTATATTTTTATTACAAAAAAAGGAAGGCGAACGAGCTAATGCAAAAATGATTTTGTCTCTAATTGTTGTAGAACTCCTACCATTAGAAAAACAAACGGTTACAATTTCCACAAAGCAAAGTGGGTATTTTTTTTATTAAGTTAAGTATCATAATGCCAGGTTACGAGTGAGATGATTGGATAGTTTTGCTTCGATTGAACAAATTTTAATCACGCGTGTTAGAAAATATATCTACTTTCTCCCGTACGAAGAACGGGTACACAGTAGAGATGAGACGGTCTCAGCCTGGGCCCGAACCGGGCTCGCGCTCTGTAATTCACAATTGCTTTCGTGCTCGGGCTCGTGAAAAATTTCTATTTTATTAAACATACTCCTTGAAACAGATTTTTAAAAGTGATTCACATGGAAAATAAAAGCACTTATAAAAATAAAAAAAAATAGCGGCACGGGTGCCTAGAAGACGCGTGAAGCTTTTTGGGTATTTCAGAACGGCGGCTTATATTGCTTAGTATTGTGAGATTCAAGTAAAACGCGCGCGATCGAGTTCGAATCGAACGTTTTTCACTTCCCAGTTAAGTCCCCAGAATGTTTCCAATGAACAAACCTATCGCGCTGTCACGTTATCAAAACACGACTGGCTTGTTTCAGTTCTGTAAGAAACATAGATATATTTCGAAGTTTCCCCTGTTCGACGCGGAAAACGTTCGAATTGTGTTTCACTTGAATCTCGCCCTTAGTCATGAGATCGGACATTATTTCATAAACATAGATATAAAGAATTAGAAAGTGCACTAAAAATGCGCAACTATATTTGTCTTTAATTTGTAGAAACGACAAAATTTATTGTGTTCTATCAAAGAATTACTTCTTTGACTTTTATTGAATTTTATTTATCTGTAGCTGAAATTTCGGGCTCGGATTAAAAGTCTTCGGGCTCGAGCTTCTAAAAATGAGCCCGAACTCATTTCTAGTACACAGCTAGATACATTTATATCTTATCTAACCCATATGAATATCAACTTTTCCGATATTCATTC
>JAWZYV010011218.1:0-15278 GCA_038373885.1 Cheiracanthium punctorium
GACCAATAGTTTTTGAGATATGCGAGTTACATACATACGTACGTACGTACGTACGTACATACGTACGTACGTACAGACGGCATGGAAAAACTGGCCACAATAAACTCGCCGCTGGTCAAAATGAGTTGCAGACGCATTAATATGATCGTGCATGATAGCCTATGATGAGATGCATCGAAAAAATTTTTAAAATTTAATTTAGAGGTAGTCAAAATCGGTTTTTTTGTCGAAATTTGGCCCCCAAAATTTTTCGGGATCACATTACTTCCTTATACTACGTACAAGGAAGTAAAAATGTAAGACAATCTGCCGATCCATTGACGATCCTATATCAAAAATGGCAAACCTTGTGTGACTTTCAAGATTTTAATTCCCCCACCTCTTCGTTATCTGGTAAACACATTTGAAAAGATCTTCACCGTGACAGTTCATGTCTACGAAACCTGTCTACAAATCATGTCTACAAAGTCACGTAGAACCAATACCCTGGGACTGAACGAAATAGTACCCTAGTGCTAAAAAAAAAAAAAAATATCAAATACAGCATTGTCAACTTTCTGTCGTAATTAATTACTTCCTTGTACGTAGTATAAGGAAGTAATGTGATCCCGAAAAATTTTGGGGGCCAAATTTCGACAAAAAAACCGATTTTGACTACCTCTAAATTTAATTTTAAAAATTTTTTCGATGCATCCTATCGTAGGCTAGCATGCACGATCATATTAACGCGTCTGCAACTCATTTTGACCAGCGGCGAGTCTGCTGTGGCCAGTTTTTCCATGCCGTCTGTACGTACGTACGTACGTATGTATGTAACTCGCATATCTCAAAAACTATTGGTCGTAGAATGTTGAGATTTGATATTTAGGATTTTTCTATGATCTAGTTGTGCACCTCCCCTTTTGGTGGCAATCGAATGGATAGTTTATGTACAGGACCGCCCAAAAGATTCGAAATACATTACGCTCTATGGGCCGAAATTCATTAAACTCGCCTAACTCAAAAGCTATTAGGCAAAGAATGTCGAAACTTCATATTTTGGATAGCTGTAACATCTAGTTGTGCACCTCTCCTTTTGGTTCCATTCGACTGGATAGTTTATCTACAGGACTGCCCAAAACATTCGAAATACATTACGCTCAATGGGCCGAAACTCATTAAACTCGCATATCTCAAAAACTATTAGGCTTAGAATGTTGAAACTTTATATTTAGGATTGCTGTAACATCTAGTTGTGCACCTCCCCTTTCGATTCCATTCGACTGGATAGTTTATCTACAGAACCGCCCAAAAGATTCGAAATACATTACGCTCTATGGGTCGAAATTCATCAAAGCGTTTTTTTAGAGGTATTGGGCTATTTCAAACGACTCAGAAGTGATGTATGCTGTAAAGAGTTAGAAAATGAATTTCTCCATTAAAAAAAGTGTCTTTATCATTTGTAGTTCTGCTACAGGAACACTCAAAAGATTTCCAATACATTACGGTCAATGGCAATTTTAGGGGCATTCATCCATTTCAAGCACAATGCCGTCCTACCACATAAGTTAGGTAATGGTCCGACCACGGTCACGTGCCTCCTTCAAGAACTATGCCAAAAGTCGCCAAGCTTGGCGACTTTTGGTGTACGTGTGTGCATATTTAACTCTCAAATCTCAAAAACTATTATGAAATTTCATATATAAGAATGTTGTAACATCTAGTTGTGCATCTCGATTTTTGGTTCCAATCTACTGGAGAGTTTATTTACAGGACCACCGAAAAGAATTTTAGTACTTTAATGTCTATGGACATCTTCAATATAATACAACTGTAGACAGTCATTGTTTGGTACATGCCCAAAAACTCGCCGTCTGTCCTCGACCTTGGCGAGTTTTGGCGAAATATCGCCAAATTTGGCGATAGTCAGTCATTTGGTCCATGCCCAAAGTATCGCCATTTGTCATCGTTCTTGGCGAGTTTTGGCGAAATATCGCCAAATTTGGCGATAATCTGTCATTGTTTGGTTCATGCTTAAAATCTCGCCAAATGTCGTCGACATTGACGAGTTTCGCCGAAATATCGCCAAATTTGGCGCCAAAAATTATTTCGTATTTTGTATAACACTAAAACTTTAACCCGTAGATTTTTGAACTTTTGTATTTAGAACTATTGTAATATCTAACTGTTTTCTATATCTTTTTTGACAGCAATCGACTGAGAATTTATTTACAGGGTGAGCCAAATGACTTTAAATACATTGAGGTGTATGGATGCATTCAATTCATTGAAAGTCTGTGGTCAATGACTACTTTGGCTATCCCCAAAATCTCGCAGACTACCTCAAGTTTGTCGGCTTTTGGTGAAATATTGCCAAATAAAGTGTCAGAAGAAAATATTTCAAATTGAACTCAGCTTGGCGATATCGAAATATTTGTCTAGAAATCGTTAAACCTTACTATTATTGATATTTTATCTCTTTCAAACAAATAAGTTTAGAGGAAGTGCGTCGAAAATATTTTTGATCTAATGGACGTGCAAGGAAGTCATGTGTTGGACACATCAGATTTTTTTAATATTCTAATTTAAACGTTAAGAAAAATGCAAACAGAACAGCACCGGAAGGACGTCCATCCTGTCCACTCCAATAATCTGGTGTGCTTGAACCCGTAATGGACAGATGTCTTATTTCCGCCAAATTAGGTATGGATACCTGTTAATTTATACGCAGGAGGTCTAGCAAAAACCACCCTCACTTTAAAAATCTCAAATACGAACAGAAGGGTGCAGCACATGGCATGTTTATAATGTAACTTACAAAATTTAAACAGAAGTTTCGAACAGGTGATTTATAATAGCTGATAACAGGAGGCGACATACACAGAATTCCTTTGAGGGGGGGGGGCGAGGGGGCGTTATGCCACGTTCTCGTACGAAAATAGCTGCTAGCTAAAACAGCAAAACAATTAAACAACCGACACGTACGCTGTAGAATTTTAAGAATTAAAATGTACACACACACACAAAATGAGAAGTAGATTAAGGGGATGGTGGACATTAAAAAGTTTTTTTTTTATTTAATAAGATAGGATTATGAAATTTTGTATTTTAATATATTAAACTAAAAGCATTATAAACAACTGAAAAAAATTAAAATAAATTTTAAAATATTAGTAATTAATTAAAAATTAATTAATTTTTTAGTTTCGAAAAAATGCTCCATGCGTTTTAATTTTAACTTTTTTTTAGTAATTTTGTTTTATAATAGCATAAAAATATATTTTAAAAAAGTCTGTGTATCGGTTTTTGATTCGACCGAGTAGTTAATTTTTTAGAAATATTTTCATGGATATATACCAAACTTTCCCGAAATTTTTCAGTTTTCGTAAATAAAAGTGAAATTTCATAATCGAAATTTTGACCCTATTTAAAAAGGATACACAGATTTATTGTAATATATGAGAAGAATGTTTGTAGTAAATTTTGTACAATTCCGACCAAAATTAAGTCGCATGGAGCATTTTGAAGGCAAGAAAATCACAAAAAACTTGATTTGGAGAAAATACAGTTTAAAGTGTCATTTTCCATTTACCTTTAATACCGTCTCTTCTGAATAATTTTATTTATGATTTTACCTTAACAAAACATATTTTTAAAATAATTTCATTCGAATATTAGCTTATTTTGTAAAACGTTCAATAAAAATTGTGACGTGTTTATTGACGCGTTTGTTTGCATTTTTGTGGACATTTAACTGTCCCTTTTAATTTTTTCAAACCCTAATATCTTTTTAAAAAATTGCCGTAGACATACGCGGTTTTTTCTCCATGGTTCAGCTTTAACTGTAGAATATTAGTATGTAAAAAAGAAAAAACACATTTTTTGGGGCCAATTTTGATGATTTGGGTGTCCACCATCCCCTTAAACGAAAGAATTGAAAACACATTTCAAGTGAAAAATAGTGTGAACTTACAGAGTTTCAAGTTGGCGTAGCACGGGGAAATCCGATTTTTGGAGAAGATGCAGTTCATTGCCTGATAGGTCCCTGTAAAGATAACCATTATTAAATACCTAGCAAAAATTCTTGCATCCGTCAGTTCGCTTAACACAAGACGAAGGTTATAAAACAGAACTCAACATTTCTTATACTATTAATACACTATTAAATGCATTCAATACACAGACATGTATTCCCGTCCGTAGGCCATAATGCAAAACAACTCTTTTTTTGCAGCCCTGTAGAAAAACTATAGGGCTTATACGCAACAAAATCAATACCGGTACTGCGGCGGTGGTCTATGATATTATATCCAATTGGAGCTCAGTCAGATGTATACCATTGACGGCCGTATTCACCCAGTACTTGACATCCGTGTTAACCCACCAAAACGAAGGTCCGATGTCCAATGGGCGTATGGATGTCTGTTTAACATTTGAAGGGATTAACACGGGTGTCGAGTACTTGGTGAATACGGCCGTTAGGAGCTATGGTTTTCACTCAAACTAGCATAAACGAATTCAGAAGACTTCAAAACGTGTCAATGTGTCAAAATCTCAAAGTCTAATTTTTTCACGATTATACAATTACTTTCCTCGTTCGGAAAATAAAAAAAAATAATGCTTTTGCAATACTTGTGTAAAAAAATGTTACTTTTGTTTACAATTACAGAAATTATGATCGATTCACCATAAGAAAGGTAACCAAAAATAAATAAATAAATAAATCGGATTTATGTGGGTATCATTTTAAAGTAAGGTTTTTCCTCCTACACTTCTTTAATATAATCAAATAGAACGCGTACATATCTAATTTTTCCAATTTGTTTTTCTTATAATAATAAAAAAAACCCTCTAAAACAGTTTATTTTAAATAAGGGGTGGCATGGAAAACGAAATACAGTCAACTTCGGTTAGAGTGAACCTCTGGGGACCATATAATTTCATCCACTCTATCCGAAGTTTACTAAACCGAAGTGTCCCCATAGTGAACTGAGATACTGTACGTGAATCGGCGTTTACTATAGCCGAAGGTTCACTATATCCGGAGTTGACTGTGTTTTAAGAAACCTGCTTTTTAAATTAGTTCTGCTAGTGATACTTCGCTCTCTTCTAAATCACTTTTTAAATATTTTTCCTAAAAAGTAAAATACAATATTTTAACTAACGTGACATTGCGTTTCATGTACATAATTCACCTGAAATAAGTTTTACTTAAAGAAAAAGATACAATTTTAAAATATTTGTTACTTTGTAACGAATCATTGTCGTTATGGTTACAGTTCTCTTTTTTCTGTTTAGATTAAACAGAAAAATAAGAAGTGCGATCGAAATTAAAAAAAAATAATCTTTAACATTAGAAGCATAAACGGTGCCCTATTTATATATTGTCTTCTCAAATTGACCTCACGGCCACAGTGACTTTGCTTACTACATTGTGAGTGAAGTAAAAACGCTACAACAGGGAAATGTAATAAAGTGCGTTTATGTCGCTTTTCATTTATTTATTAAAAAAAAAAAAAAGGTGAGAATTTTTTTTTCATTCATTTAATTGCTTATTGGTTTCCCCTAAAAGAATTTTTTTCTTTTATAGTGAAGTGCGAGTAATTTTGAATAAAGGAATAAACAGTAATTCAGAGATAGAGAATTGCATTTGAAATTACAAAGTGATTGGCTTTTGTTTTTTGGGTGCTGTATGTGTTATAGACTAAAAATATTCTAATTAAAAAAATATATTCTTAATGTCATAAAAAGAAGCAAGCAGTTTCACGAGTTCTATAAACCAAATGGAGTTGTAGTCAGATTCTTCTTAAAGTAAACATTTTTAACATAAAATTTGACAGGTTTTCCTAATAAAAACTGACCCTAATGTTGTACAAATGCCTGAAAGTAGGTTTTATTTGTAAATAAACATCATTCGGCAAAATTTGCTTTTGTGTGGTGCATCTCTAAGGTAGGCGAGGGCGTTGCATATCATATGGAAAGTTAACGTTTTTTCAAGTATTCATATCTTTCTTGGTCATACCGAGCCTTTAATAAAAGGTTCATACGTAACATTTGAAAACAGGACATACATATAGTGTTACAGCTCAAAGAGTTCACGTTGACCTCGAGAAAATATCTGCACCCCGAGTCAGGCTCGGGATCAGACATCAAAGTGTCATCCGATTGGCCTTGACCCTTTTCAGTGACGCAAGCAGTCAGATCAAAAGAAAAAAAAAATCTGGAGTGACTCCATTCGACTTTCCGAACACTCGATATTGACCAAGCGTTTGAATAAATTTCATTCAACTCAATCGGATCTAGTGCTCAGGCGCTTGTGCTCTTAAAATATTCCGAGTGTACAGGCCAAAATGTATAAGGATACTTTTTTGTAGCCCTGTAAAAAACTGTAAGCCGTATGCAAACTAAAATCTATAGAACATGTCATACAGTGATTTTCAATGCGGATACCCGATTTGAGTTGAATCGAATGCACCCTTTAGCTCACTTTAAAGGACTGGCGTCCGTAGGCTGTAATGCATAAGAATTAGTTTTTGCGACCTAGTGAAGAACAATCGCTACACACCTTAAAATCTACGCAGATGCCGTGACCGTGACCTATAATGCACATACCCAATTAGCGCTCACTCGAAAGCACCGTTCCGACGCTAGCGCACTTTCAGGAATTTCCGCGCATGCGTCATAACTTAAAATAATTCTTTTTTGTAGCCCTGTAAAACAACCCTACGTCCTGTACACACTCCAATCCATACCGGTCGTGAGAGGGTGGTCCTTAGTATACACATCAAATTTGAGCTCAATCGAATGCATAGTTTAGGTTTTATGGTGTTCAGTTACATACACATTTTCAGATCATCTCGAAACGTGTCAATACATCCATATCTCAAAGTCGAATTTTTTCATGATTACAATACTTTCCACACATGGTAACATGTTGGGAAAGTAACATGAAAAAAACAGAAAGAAAAAACAAATAAAACTCACAGCTCTTGAATGTTCTCCGGCATCAGGTGGGGCACTTTCCTCAGGTCTCTGTGGTTGCAGAACAAGCTCTGCTTGGAGCAGTCGCACTCCTCGGGCGAGGACCTGAGCTCTGAAAGAATAACGAGAACACTTAAAGACGGGATACTCCAAGATAATAATGCTTCGCAAGGCTCGAAATGACCAGTGGTCACTGAAATAGAGAACAGGCCAGTAGAAAACAAATGTCTTGTGGTTTGTCGGACCAGTCTTGTTTTATTGACATTTCTGTTTCGCGCTTCCCTCATTGAGTACCACACTACGCAGGTCACATCATTGGATCTAATTCCTATTTTTTATAATCGGCATTTACATTTTTTATTCAACCTTTTACAGACGGAATTCGGAGAAATGAAAATGGTAAACGGCCGAAATGTGAAGGTCCCTTGTTCGGGGTCCCATCGCGCGGCTGTCGATCGAACGGTCTCGAGTTTTGGCAGATTTTCTTCAAATGTAACGTGAATACTATTTGTAGATACTCTGTAGATGCACGCGAAGATTCTTAGAAAGTCGTCCTATCCAAGGCACCCCCTATCCTTGGTAGATCGCCCTAGCGTAGTGTCATCAGATTCAACGCCCCTTTCCTTTTTTAGTGTATTAAGCATTCACGTAACAATACACTGAAAAAAAATATGCCCCTGACATCTAGAAAATAATGGATGGAACTAGAAATTATGATTCTATGGACTCCCTATAAATACTAGATTATAGAACGAGACACTTCTTAACTCACTTATCCAATTCTTAGATCTCTCCTCTATAATCGGGTGCTCGTACCCATCTGAAACTATCTGTCAATCGTTGCGAACGCTAGAAGGTAGACTCACAAACGGTCGTTCTAGTGCAGGAGGGTAGCGAACGATCCTTTCTCGTTTCACAAAGCTAGTCTTTCTGCTGTGATTATGCAGAATACTGTGGACTAGAAATTCTTGGCCCTTTTGTCTATACCAGTTGCGTGTTATCACCTACATCCTTCATTCTACGATCTGTTGTTCTAGTTTTGTGACTCAGAAAACAGCCATTTACTAGTTCTAGATGAGAAAGGTGTCCCCCCCCCCTTAGTGTATAAATAATATCTGTATAAATTTCATAGGAATCATTTTTTTTTTTTACGGTGTATAAAATATTTATAAAATCACTCAAAACAACGGGCGTTTAAAACATAAAATAATAAAAAAAACTTTGTAAAATGACACCATAAAGTAAACTTTGGTGTTATTTTAAAGTTTTTATTATTTTGTAAAATATTAAGTTTAAATACAGAATATAGAAATCCCATTTTCCTCTTTTTGTGTCTCGTACACACCAAGTTATTATAATTTTATATCATTTTCAATTAACATTCATTCTTATTTCATTGATTTTATTTCACTTTTAATCTCATTATAACTAACGTATTCATGTACATCGTATGATGTTTTATCTTTTCAAAGATATTGAATGCACTCCTTCGCTTTGCTTTATCTCGATATTCACGAGTCAAACAAAAATGCACATATACTGAACCCTTCCTGGAAAAATATCGACGAACGACACGCGGTAACCCATCATTCAAAAAGGAATATTCGTCCCCATAATTAAGAAGCGGCATTCGAAATGGGTCATTTGCATGTTTCTCAATAAAACAGTCTCGTGCAGGGTAGAATAAAATTCAAAGCATTTTAAGGATTTATCTAAAATACACTAATTTCTCTCCATGAGCGCGGATACATATTTCAACAAAAGGTATTTGTTTCTTCTATAACGCCAAGAAACACGTTTTCTATTTTGAATCATTTTCTCTGTGGCTATACATGTCAATACATTCTTTTGTAAATTGTCTTTTACACGAAAAGATTCTAAAAAATGTTAACATACATCCATGGAGTACTGGTAAACAAGACATGACTGAAAAGATTTTTATAATAATTATATATCATTCTTATAACAGTGTGATTCCAAACAGGTGTTACGGCGATTATCGCTTAACCTTTTAAAGACAGCATCGAGATCCAGGCCTATTTTAAATGTTTCATGAATATTTTGTCTTATAATCCGTTAATCAAAGGAAATGAGTCATTTAACTGGGTGGGGGGGATATTGTATACAATTTTCCATCGTTCGTTTAGAGCCCTTCAATGCAATACGAACCATTTTTTTTGTTCTTTTGACCGGATCATTCAAAAATCATATTTCTAACACTCATTATCCACCATTACTCCATTTTCAAAAAATTCCTTAAAATTCGATTTAACATTTTAAAACTTCGTGATGACTGGAAATGATTTCTTATGAAAGCATTTATTTCTTTTTCTCTCTAATGGGAGGCCCTATCTGTTTATAGGCATTGGTCACTACTGGACACTTTGTTGTAGATAACCGAACAGGTGGACCAGCGTTGCCTCCTATGAAGCAGAATTTCTCGTGCCGGGACTCGAGCCCGGACCAGTGGTGTGGTAAAATAGTTCTCTAGCCACTACACAACCCGGGGAGCTCTTTTAAAAGCATATATTTTTATGTTTTTAAAAACGTGAACTATCCATCCCGTGCGAAGAACGGGGATATACTTAGACAATGTATTTTAAAAATACAACTTTATTTGATTTACTTATACCATTTTCAAAAGTATCATTTTCACCGACCTTAAAATTTTACACGAAATGTTTTCCCGTAAAGCACTTCAAAATTATAATGTACTTTCCTGACGTCTTACTTCTCGAAACTTTTTTCCCTATTCAGATAAGAGCCAATATTAAATTATTTTCGTGACCTTTCTTTGGGTCGCCAAATTTGCCGCAAAAATATCCTGTACAACTCCCTTTGTGGCATAGCACATTAATGCAAGTAAACAACATGACAATTTTGTAACAGTATTCATGACTTCATTGTTTTACTTACCGCAAACGGACATGTTCTGTTCCCGGTCGGCATCGGGTCTTTTTTTAAACAACTGGTCGTAAAAATTCTTCCGGTTTTTGTCTTCTGTAAAGAGATTAAAAATTATTTAGAATTGACATTAAAACTCATCTGAAGTACTAAGCAGCGCGGCGCATACAAAATAATTCACACCCACACACAAACAAGAAAAATAACCACGATAAAATGCATCCAATATAAAACAATTTCCAACACATCTGCTTTTTGCGCCAAATTGGGCGGCGTATCGAATATGCGTCACTGCGACGTTTCCAAACTGGGTAAGATTTTGGACAAAATCTCAAAAGCTGTATCTCCATTAGTGCAATTTTGCAAAGAATCTGTAAAACAACTTTTCAGGATATTTCCGTTCTTTAAATCAAGAATAAACTGTCGTAAACTATTATGTACAGTGGTGTCCAAAATTCAAGTTATAAAGTCGACGATAATCTTCTCCCAGAATGGGTGTGGCCAGCGAGGTCTCCAGACCTCGATCCCATACAGCATTTGTGGGATGCTCTAGGAAGTGGCATTGCATGCCGATCCTCATCCAAAGGTCCTTCAGGTGTTAAAATAGATGTTTTTTGAAGAGTGGAATGGCTGCCACAGTGGTTGATGAATAGCCTCATTAACTCTGCGAGAGCTCTATGGGACGATTGCATAGCTTTACGAGGTGGCCACGCCTCTTAATAAACGAAACAATACTTGCACATCCTATTTTGACCAAATGTACTCTCATGTGTATATCAGTCTACATTAAACTGCCGTGCAAACAATTCTGTTGCCAGTTCTTGACTTACGGTAGGTATTTGAGGTATTAGTAAACCAAATTCTCATGCATTAAACTCCTTTTTTGTCGAACAATCTCATTTTTAATGTTTGTAATCTTAATTTTGGACACTAGCGCACTTTTTGTACTATGTTTGTCTTGGAAGAAATGTCTCTGAAGAGTCACACACATTAATGTATAACAATTCTTTAAAGTGCTCCTGCAATACTGTACTGTCTGCCCTAATTTTAACGCTACATTCACAATTTTCCTCGGAGCTGATTATTTTATAATCATTAACATACATTAATGGGCCATTCCGAGGTGAATAACGTGGAACATTTGCAGCTGAGGATCATTTTTATGATAGATTGCTTAAAAATAAATATAACTTTATATTTACGGTTGTGCATTATAAGATCATAAATGAGGGCATAACAGTTCAATTTCAAATTTTAGCAAAATACTGGTACTTTTGTGTGTGTATTTTTTGATAAAGTGTTATCAAACTTTTAATGTGACTAACGTAACTTTGTAACTACCAAATATTACGTTATTCGCAGCTCTTAAATAACCAAAGTGACCAGTATTTCATTAAATAACAAAATATGAATTATTATATCTGTATTTATGATTCTATCATGCTCGCTGTATGTCTGAAAAACCTGGAGTGACTCCACTCGACTTTCCGAACACTTACGATTAATATCATTACCGAGCATTTAAGTAAATTTTAATCGATGAAAAATTCAAACATATATACCAAATGGAAGCTCAATAGAATGTACCGTTTGAACGCTAGCGCACTTTCACGAATTTCCCCCCCCCATAGGCCATCCTGTAAAAGAAATCTTTGTCGTAGCCCTGTAGAAAAACTATAAGTCCTATACGCATCAAAATGAACACCGGTCTTACGGTGGTCGTTTATAACCTATATACCCAATTTGAGCTCCATCGAATGTACTGTTTAAACGCTAGCGCACTTTCAAGAATTTTCTCCCATAGGCCATCATTTAAAAGAAATCTTTGTCGTAGCCCTGTAGAAAAACTAAGTACTATACACACCCAAATCAATACCGGTCTTGCGACGGTGGTTTATAACATATATATCCAATTTGAGCTCAATCGAATGCACGAGATCGTTACACACACACACATACATACATCTCGTAAAAATAGCATAAATGAATTCAGAAGACCTCAAAACGTGTCAATACACCAATATCTCGAAGTCGATTTTTTCATGATTACAATACTTTCCTTGCATGGTACATGTTCGGAGAGTAAAAAGGTATTTCTATTTATATAAAGTATTTCTAACTTTACTTTTAAATAATCAGCAATAAGAATCATTTTGCTTTTTAACTTATTTTATTGCCATGGAATGATCCTAATCTTGCTTTGCTCGAAATAGACCAATATCTCTAAAATGCGCTTTAAAAGAATGACTACCCATATACCGTAACGTTACAGGAATCGTTTTAGAGCGCTCCTCTTAAAGAACTGTAAATGCTGCATATGTTACAGCTAAACTCCAGAAATCAGTTCTTCTTCAGATTATCTAGGTAATGTGCAGGTTATAACTATGCTGATCCGCTAAAGCGTCGAAAATTGTTTCATTTCTCAAATTACCTGGGTTCTGCAAAATTACCTAGATCAGCGGTTCCCAACCTTTTAACCTTGCGCCCCCCGACAAAGGATAGTTGCCCCCTTCCCCTCAGATTCCTCAGCATGCATAGTTTATTTTTCAACCATGAACAAGGAGTTGCGTTGTCTACAAAACAATGGTATCGTTCAAGTTTGAATCAACGTTTTAAGCGAAAGTAGACACAAGCCAAAATAAGAATCAACAAGACGATTTTTTAAAACAGGCGTTATTACTTGCTCTTTGCATGTTTTTCTCGCTTCCTCTCCCAAGAGACGCACACCCCGCAGGTTGGGAACCGCAGATTAACTATGGTGATCCGTTAAAGTGCCAAATACTGTTTCATTTATTAATTACCTGGATAATCTGAAAATTACCTACATAGCCCGCACATCACCCACTACGCAGTCGTTAAAATGAAAATAAGATCTTTACTAGAAACAACAGCAGCATTTCTATACACTTATGTTAACATAACGTTATTTATTTACTTTTCGATACCTACAAGAATCAGGTTAATACAATCAAAGGCTGCATTCGTAAACGACAAACTCGTTGCACGATTTTTCGTAAGAAAACTGGAATTCGTGTGTTTAGTGCTGTCAGTGGTTATGAGTTTCCTTTGACTTTACGAACAACTTCAGTTTATTTAGTTTCGTCGCCTAGGAGACGTGTTTGTTTACAGTTTTGCTGAGGAGAGTTTTTAGTACAAAAACAATATAAAATTAACAGGATTTTTAAAAGAAAGAGTGGCCATCATTGAAGTGCACAAATCAAAATTTAGAAATTTCAACTTCATTTTTTCAAAGGTATTTACCAAGAGAAGTTCAAATTTCGCTAATAACGGTTTAAATCAACTTCAATCTCAACACTAAAACATACATTTTTGAATTGACTAAAATGAAAAATACAAGAAAATGATTACCTTTTAAAAATTGTGTACCTTCGTAGCATTTTCTGACGTACGCATGAATTTCCTCCTCGAAAAAATAATATTTGCAGCTTTAGAAAACGTAAAATACTTTTCACAACAACATACTTTTCCATAACAACGGACGCCATTTGAAAACAACAACAACGCGCAGCAAGTGCATCTTCTAAATAACTGACGAAACCTTAGCAAAGATCGGTTTATTTCGTTTGAAACGAATCGCACTCAGTTTTGTATACGAACGCTCTAGTTTAAAAACTGTATGCACTCAGTTTCTTTTACGAACGCCTTAGATGGAAACTCATTGCACGAGTGTAACTCGTTTGGCGTTTACGAATGCAGCCTAAGTCTTTTAAACCTAAACTGTTGATCGTTATTCTTAAAGTCAGCTGAGTGCAGTTAGTTCAAAAACTAAATCAACTGAGACAGGAGAAGACAGAGGAATCAATTTTCGATTGTTTGCTTACATTTTCTCCGAGGACGTTCTGATTAGAAAGCAGGCAACAAAACTGAACAAACTCATTCTGAAACTCGAAAGAAATTAGCACTTGTTCCAATTTTTGCAGGAAAACGAGTGGCATGAGTTCATGAGTTTACGAACACATGAAGTCACATTTTCAGAAATCCTACACAGTAGCAAGAGATTGTGTTATTGCAGTAAGTCGTGAAGTCATTTCTAAGACAGAGCGATACTTTGGTATTTTTGAATGCATTCATGTTGATTTTTGAACTTTTAACTATGCGGTGCATGTTCCTGTACTCGGGTACCCGTGCCACTAGACTTACGCTCAAAAACTGGGGGGAGGGGGGAAAGAAAACTTAAAAGGGTGTGATGAGCGGTCCTAGTTTCAATCGAGTTTAAGAATGCCTTCAGCTTGTTCAGTTTCGTTGCCTTATGAATTAGTTTCTTTTGCCTTTACGAACAACTTCAGTTTATTTAGTTTCTTCGCCTACGAGACGTGTTTGTTAACAATTCGCGTCTGTTCTTATTTTTGCTGAGGAGAGTTTTTAGTACATACTCAATATGAAATTAACAGGATTTTTAAAAGAAAGAGTGGCCATCATTGAAGAGCACAGATCAAAATTTAGAAATTTCACCATAAACTTGCATTTTTGCAAAAGTATTTAGCGAGAGAAGTTCCAATTTCGCTCATAATGGCTTAAATCCACTTCAATCTCGACACTAAAATATGCATTTTTGAATTGACTAAAATGAAAAAGTACAAGAAAATGATTACTTTTAAGAAATTACGTACCTTCGTTGCAGTTTCTAACGTATGCATGAATTTCCTCCTCGAAAAAAATAATATCTGCAGCTTCAGCAAACGTAAAATACTTTTCATAACAACATACTATTCCATAACAATAGCGGATGCCATTTCAAAACAAAAACAACGTGCAGCAAGCGTATCTTCTCACCAACTGGTTGAACCTCCTCCGTGCTCAGTTTACTTAGTTTGAAACTAAACCTCACTCTGTTTTGTATACGAACGCTCTAGTTTATAAACTGAATGCACTCAGTTTCCTGTAAGAACAGCTTAGACAGAAACTCGTTTGGCGTTTACTAATGCTGCCATTGGATGCGCGATCTAGCTATTTCTATACCTATGGGAATATTGTCTATCAAAATAAGGACAGCTGTAAGAAACCTAAAAAAATGTAGGTGAGAAATGTCCTCACCGCACGCCCACTCGTCCGAGCTGTCTGGACAGTCCATTTTCTTGTCGCAGTTCAACCTCTGCTCCACGCACACCTCGGAGCTGTTGCAAGGGAAATACCCCGCTGGACACGGCGCGGCGACCAGGTGCGGGTAGTTCGGATGCTGGACGGACAGACCATCTGAAATGACACGAAAAAGTTCAATGACTAAAACTGCAAGTGAAGAAGCTTCTTCACCTTTAAAAAAATCTGATGTGTCCAACACATGACTTCCTTGCACGTCTATTAAATCAAAAATGTTTTTTACGCACTTCCTCTAAACTTATTTGTTTGAAAGATATAAAATATCAATAATAGTAAGGTTTAGCGATTTCTAGCCA
>JAWZYV010011219.1:0-15745 GCA_038373885.1 Cheiracanthium punctorium
AATTCTACAACTTAATAGTTATTGCTCATAACATAAAATCTTCCAGCCCACTAATAATGATCTGTAGATTAAAAAAGATATGATTAAGTTTATTAGATCAAATGGAAGTTATAGATTTATTAATATGCTTTTTATTATATTCTTTATTATACTTCAAGGTAAAGACTCTAATGCTTTCGTGAAGTCTATTGACATGATTCCTGAGTAGCAATTATTTTATTTATCATGTTTGATTATTTGTGTCACCTGTGCTTTTACTGTTACCGTTTACTTTCCAGCCACAAATCCATGCTGATTAGGGTGACTTCTATTTGTTCCACTGAGTTAATGATCTATTCTATTTAAAAATTACTTTTTCTAAAGTTTTTCTTATTATTGCAAGGAGCGCAATCGGGCGATACACTTCAGAAAAAATTGTTTCATTAATTAGGATTTTCTAGGAATTAAGGCTTCCACGTGTTTTCTTAGTACTAAAGAAAGTGGAGTTTAGTCAAGTACATTTCTACTGATATACCCAACTTTCTTTAGTAATAATACTAAGAAAATTAACGGAAGCCTTGTTTCCCTGAGATTTCTTTGTAATCGTCCGATTTTTTTTAACGGTATGAGTTAGACGACAACGGATTTTTATGCGGTTTTAAAAGATAAATAAGTTTAACGATTTTTCAGTTTGGGGGAAAGCAGTTCAGTTTCAGGAATGTGTTACAGATACTTACTAAAAAGGAAACGTTTCTTTTTCAAATATTATGATAGTAATATTATAATAATTGTTCTATGATCTGTATTATCACATCCTGGCTACGCCACTGGGCCCAGTGGCGTAGCCAGGAATTTCTAATGGGGGGTTACAACTACTGCAACTCCCATATATGTATACGTGCTTGTGATAAAGGAGTGAGGACTATACATTTTGTATGGAAAAAAATTCCTCTTTGGGGTGGGGGTGGGGGGAGTTGACCCCTCCTAGGCTACGCCCCTGTTGGAAGAAGAAAAAACAAAACGTGTTGCGGCTTCCCTACAAGATGATTTGTGACAGTGATTCGTTTACACGGTGCTGCAATAGAGGATAACTAACTTATGGAATTTTTCTTTCTGATTTTTGAGCCTTTGAATAATAGGGAAATATCTGCCGTCCTACTGCGCCCCCCCCTCTCCCCTACTAACCAAATGTGCAGCACTTCTAGTTTAATTGTACTATTCAATACATACCCATTTCTTACTACTTTACACAAAAATTCGCCATTTTCGTTGGATGGCAGTTTCTTGAAATCGATTATTTTCCCCTCAAAGGCAGTGGTTCCCAAACTGTGGGTCACTACCCATAGTTCCCGAACTGTATTGAAATTCTTTTGAATGCTTCCGTAGAAACATTATCCATGCTGCAGGCGCTATTTTCGATGGAGCTGCATTATTATGGGGTTCTTAATAACATCCATTCATTTTGGGCTGGTTTAAATAGAAAATATCGCTAAAATACGCGTTAGCGAAGGGTGACCTATACGACGTAGTACAGGCTATGCCACAATGGGTTCGTAAGGCTTATAAAGAAAAAATGTATCTTACCAATACAGCAACAAAGTTAACTTTACTGGAGAAAGAAACGTTACACGTTGTTTCACAAATGTTCAATATGTGAACTTTTCCTGATGCGGCAGATATCGAGTCTAAAGTCAAATTCTTCCCACATTCGCTTTAACAGGTCACGAATAACAGTAGAGAATGCGGTCGTGATCCTTTCGCGTCGATCATATCAATCACGTGTCATAGGGGCACGCGATGTTTTATGCAGCCCCTTAACCCTTTCCCAATGTTGAAAAAAGGGCAGCCCATCATTCGACTTAACTACCAGCAAGATAGCGGATGATCGAAACGTTCATCGCGTGCCACAGATCTAGAGACCTATTTTTTGACGCAGCTGGCTGTGCGCGCACAGCCAGCTGCGTCAAAAAAGAGGTCATCGAACCCCAGTAATGGGTTCGATGAAACCCAGTAAGGCTTTCATCGAAATCTATTTCGATGAAAGCCTTACTGGGTCACCCTTAACAACCCCTATCCATTTCGATGGACTTAAAATAGAGCACTATTACCTAAAATGGGATTTAAACTATAACTATTCAGCTTAATGCATTGGAATTCTTTTGAGTGCACCTGTAAAAGAATATTCATGATACGGGCACAATTATTCATATGGCTGCATTCTTATGGACATAAGAAGGACCTGTCTGCACCTCTATACCGTCCCTTACATGTTTTATTAGGAGAGTTATGAATCGACTTTTATTTCACATGAATTTTAAGGGCTTTAATCTTTTGAAGAAAATTGGAAGACAGGTACAAAAAGAAACAAACTCGAAGTATAAATAATAAAGTTTATTGCCTTGTATTGTGGATGAACAGCTATCGCACAGTGGTAAGAACGAACATATTATTGTGGTAGTAAAAATTAAGTTACGACAGAGAAACTTCCGTCGTCGTAGATTTCCCAAAAGCAGCAGTCATCCACGAAAGAACGGAAATTCAGTCAGGTGGCACAGTGATCTCCTCGAACAGTTGACGGTTTCGAAATTCGTCATCAACCCGTCGAATAGGGAATGTCAAAAATGGAAGGAGATGACTTGTGGACGAAGAACCTTTCTGGAACGTGTCACAGTTGTCCCGTCCGACTCCAAGGACGATGACCGCCGAGGTTACAAGAGCTCTCCAGCGACAGTCGTGCTTGTAAGGACATGTCCTCCTCGAAACGAGATGACCCCGAGAAATGTCTGCGGATGAAGCTCGAGTTGAACCGTGCTGGCAGTTCGTGTGGCAGAAATCTTCCTTTGAAACTGCCCAAGAAGAAGTCGACCCCCCCCCCCCGTAGTAAATGTTTTCCCTTTGGTTCAATCCACGCTGCGAAGGACAAGTATAGCGGTTCTTCCTTCTGACGCTTTCTGACGCTTAAGAATTTTTATTGAAAAAGCTTTCTGTAGACGACGGACTTGATGTTTCGCTTTTTCCAAAAATCGATGATCTCCAAGAGCTATAGCCATCGCTGTAGACGTAGATGTTCGTAGGAACACACAGTGGCGTCGAGACAAGGGGGACGCAGAGATGTTTGTAGATAAAGCTTCGTTTGTTTGTAAGCCATTATAAAGCAGTCGTTCTTCCTTGTGGACGTAGATGTTCGTAGGAACACACAGTGGCGTCGAGACAAGGGGGTCGCAGAGATGTTTGTAGATAAAGCTTCGTTTATTTGTAAGCCATTATAAGGCAGTCGTCCTTCCTTGTAGACGTAGATGTTCGTAGGAACACACAGTGGCGACGAGACAAGGGGGTTGCAGACATGTTTGTAGATAAAGCTTCGTTTATTTGTAAGTCATTATAAGGCAGTCGTCCTTCCTTGTAGACGTAGATGTTCGTAGGAATACACAGTGACGTCGAGACAAGGGGGTCGCAGAGATGTTTTGTAGATAAAGCTTCGTTTATTTGTAAGCCATTATAAGGCAGTCGTCCTTCCTTGAAACAGCTCGACGAAATCGTTAAAATTCGAAAAGGGCCGCTCAGGACTTAGAAGCTCCGTTGGACTTGAATGGTTCGTGAAGTCCGATGATGGTCGAATGGCGATCGTTTCGACGGCTCAAAAAATAGATTCCTTCGTCTTATTAGATCGTTTCCAGTTAGGTTTCTGACTCTAGGTAGAAATGTAGCCGTTCGTTCTTGGTTGTAGAGATATATTACTCAAACTGCTGCTGTAATTAACTGACTAGTGTGGCTACAGAGGAGGAAGTCCACCGGAATTCGGTCTGTGGTCGTTGTGGATGATGTTAGGTGGTGGACTATTATTGTGTGTGAAAATGACTTGTTAACTATTTTAGGAAGACGTTTTAGGATTTAGGAATTGAAGTTATTCAGGGACGGTGCGGGTACAACAACACAGCCGGGAAATAAATTTACGGATACGTTTCAGTTTTTTGTTACGCCGATTCCTATTGCCGGATGATGTCTGTGATGACGTGTCGGGTGTGATAGTACTGGATGAGCTTGTGGTATCGGGGGGTGTGGGTGTGTCTGTCAAAGGTATCATGGATGGTGGTGATGAGGGGGGCGTTATTGTGACGTAATGAACGTATCCGGAAAAAACGGGAGAAGGTGTGGGTGTGTCTGTCGAAGGTATGATGGGTGGTGGTGATGAGGGGGGCGTTATTGTGACGTAATGAACGTATCCGGAAAAAACGGGAGAAGGTGTGGGTGTGTCTGTCGAAGGTATGATGGGTGGTGGTGATGAGGGGGGCGTTATTGTGACGTAATGAACGTATCCGGAAAAAACGGGAGATGGCGTGGCCGGTGTTGTTTCGTCTGTGAGTGTGGTGAATGAACTGTGTGCTGTTGTGTAGGATGATCCGCAATATTCCGTGTCGCTGTCCTCAGAGTCCTCACTAACTTCCGGCGACTCCTCCCCCTTCGCCACTGGACCACAACCGCAAAGGTCCACACAAGGATATAAACATTGGTGTATAAAACACGCCAAACAGGCGTAAAAACAGATGTAACATCCGTAAAAACAGATGCAACAGCACTCTAAAAAGAAGCACATATCTTTCCATCAAGGTCTGATATAGACTGAAATCATTTGTTGGAAATGAACCACCTCTAGAAGTGTTGTCAACAATGCCGGAATCTCAGTCGCGCAGTTTGATTGTTTGCATTGCTCTCTTCTCGATTGTTGAGAAAAATAACAATTGTAAAACAATGGAATGGAATGGGAAAGCAAATACTGTTTTATAAATATTGTGAACGTGTTTTAACAAATACGACTTTTCATTCTTTTTGAATGCGGTCATAAAATGAAAAAATAAAAATAAAAATAGGAGTATTCGTATAGAAACTGTGTTAAAACTGGAAATAGTTTGAATATTTTCCAGCCATGGGGACTATTAATGATGGCGATTCATGCATGAGCATGATCGATCATCATTTTCCATCTTGGCTACAACTGCTTAACTCTTTTCCTTAAGAGTTAAGCAGTTGTAGGCTGTGACGAGAGCTGGCTGTGCGGCACAGCCAGCTGCGTCAAAAAAAGGGTCTCAAGATCTGTGGCTTCTTTTTCCAGTTTTTGAATTGCAATGTTAAGTTCACTTTCATCAATGTTATCAGACTCGATGCATTTAGTAAGTTTGCGTTCTTGACGTTGAAGTCGTTCTGTTTCTGTTTTTTTTCCCTCTCCAGTTTCTTTTTAAATTTATTTGTTTCTATTACATCGATCTTTCCAATAACCATTTTTCTGGTTAATCTCTGATCCAAAAGAAACGGTCGTTCCTTAGTTGGAACCTTATTCAACTTATGGCGAGAGCATAAAGTAAATGTCTGGCATTTGCAAGCTGCGATATCTAACAACTTCGTTGATTCATTTTTAAAAGTTTCTACTCTCAATCTGTAGCTTTCATTTCTTTTGATTTTGGGATATCTGATAAGGCTGAGATATGTATTATAATGCTTGCAAATCATTTGTAGGATACGTTTCTGTGAAACTGTGGGAATCGAAGCTCGTTGCCAGATTTCAAGTATTTGCATTCCCAGCATTTTGGATATTTCCGAAATGCTAGGTTCTTGACCGGATCTTTCACATATTAATTCATGCCTAAGATACAAATAACCTTTTATAGTATCTTCTATAGTTGGCAAAACATTATTTTTAAGTTCTGATGGGACGCCGAAAATGGGACATTCAACTGTACTTCTAGTAACAGATCCTCCACTCACAGTGCCACCGGCACCGGCAGCCATTATTGCAAACTATGTATAAACAAATACTCAACTAATATTGTGAAACAAAATTTTCAAACATTAATACCTGTTGCTATCACAAGTACTCAGTTGTATTCTTCAAATATATTTTTTCGCAATATTCATTGAAACGTATGCGAAATAGTAGGACATTTTTGTGCCAACATATAAACGATAACAACCTCTTGAATAATAAAACCACGTGATAACGGATCATTAGTGCCATCTACAGTTTTGAAAAGAAATCAATCATCTCATACTTATATTCCGCAGTGCTGTGTTATTGCGTACTAATATTTTTATTTTTGAGTAATGATTACAGCGAATGCAAGTTATTTAAGTAATGAAACTTTAAAATATTAATACAAAAAATATTATAAGCATGTAATAAAACAATAAACGCATTATTACTTTTGTGTTTAAATCAAAAAGTAGGATTTTTGCAATTTTTTGAAAAAAAAGAAGTCTCGGTAGAGAGCCCAAGAAGTTATTGAAATTTGATAATATTTTACACTCGTATTGTTCTTACAAGTACGCAATTTTTGGTGGGTATTCCAAAACAAAATTTCAACTTTCATTTTTTCACTCCACCCTATGCCCATACCTGGTCTGGGCCATCGATACAGAAGAACAACTGGACCTGGACAGACTGTTCCAATGACCCAAACGCTGAATAAGTGCAGCCGTTGTCATCGCTCGGCTTCTCTACCGGTAACAGGGCGAGTTTCCTGTTACCGGTTCGAACAATTCCCAATCGCGTGTCGCACAGACAAAGAACTTTGTGTGGCAAGCCATAGGTGAATCATTCGACAGCTCTGCTCTGCTGTCGGTAGAGAAACCGAGCTGTGGCAACGGTTGCATTCTTTCAACGTTGGACAATCTATCCACTCGTTTTTCTATATCGATGGTGTCGACACGTCGATGGACCACGGAAGCCTATCTCATGGGTTGTGCTTCGAATCTTCAGTCCAGCATCCTCCTATGCACCCTAGGAACAGAAAGCGCACGGAACTACTCTGCTTGCTAAGAGCACATCAACTAGATTCAGGGTCATTGCCAAAGTCTTTAAACTGCCAAGTTATGCATCGGTTTTCACCAACTAATTTACAAATTTTGCCAACTGGGTTTGTGTCATTTTGCCAAGTCCTACCAAGAATAGAAATAGCACAGCTTGAAAAATTTTGCAACTCAATTTTTAATTTTGCTTAACTCAATTTGTAAAATTGTTATTGGTTGAAGGCAGTGGCGTAGCTAGAAATTTTTCATGGGGGAGGGGGTTACGACAACTGCTATTCACATATATGTATACATGTGTGTGATAAAGGAGTGAAGAATATACATTTTGTACGGCAAAAAAATTGCTCATGTGAGGGGGGGGGTTATGACTCCCCTAACCCCGCCCCCCCGTGGCTACGCCCCTGTCCGGGCCGCGAACTTTATTTTTATTTTAAAGGATTCTCTTGCGTTCTTAATTTTATATAATGTATAAGGGTTATGATATATTTTGGATAAATCTATTTTGGCTTCCTATGGTATTTTTATGAGGGTACAAATATTTTTTTCTGTCGTGTGTTTTAGGATTTCAAATTTGGAGCTTTTTCCAAATTTGATATTAATAGTTTCTGAAAACTTATTTTATAATGATAGACTGGCAGTGTTCCAACAGAAGAATGCCCAAGATAATGGTTTAGATTTTAAGATTACCTTAATATATATATATATTTTGGGCTCGCATTTTTTAATACTGTTGTGTTTGAAGTATGTTAAGTGATTAATGTTTGTGAGATAAAACCGCCAGCCGGCTTCTTTTTACTCTTAAATCATTTTTGCACCAGTAGTTGCATTTTTTTCTATAGATTATTTCTTTATGTTTTTATCTAGCCCATCTTGCATTAATTTTAATATTTTATTGTAATCTTTTGGGTCTCAATATCTAAAGACCAAGGATGAAAAACATTGATGTTCACAATTCTTGATTATTTGTTTGGGGATTAATTATTTTTTAGGGTTCCCATGTTGAAGCCTATAATGGCGGACACTTACTATAGAGTATACAAAGGTGCAAACAATCTCTCTTCATTTGTCTTTAAGTCTGGGAAATATCAATCGAAGCTAGTGATTAATAATGTTATTCACAGTAGTTTTAACACATTCGCAACTATTGGCCTACCTTAAATACAATTCTTGGAAGCCAAACATAGCCCTAAAATATTTTAAGTTATGATCTGATCTCTTCTGGAATAAAATAAAAATCTAAATTTCTCTCAGTACATGTTCGGTAAAACCCTGAACTTTTTGCTCTTAAAAAGTATACACACAAACGCATGTAGAACTAATTTTCCTTTAAATAATGCTTGAACTGAATATTAAAGCACTTCTAAATAAATTGTGCCGTCTCGAATGTTAATTTTAATACTCATTAGTAACCCACTTCGCAACATATTTGAACAATAATTCAGAAATGTTTCGAGTAAATGTTAAATGTTTCCTTTTGTTAGCCCTTTCAGAGAAACCGGTGCTTAATTAAAGAACATCTTAAAGCAAATGTGAAACTCCAATTTAAAAAAAAAATGCTCTTTATCTCCTAATGTGAAATTTCATCCAGTTTAAAAGGTACGCAAATGGATCAATTACTTGAATTACATTATTTAATCGTTACAAGTTATTACTGTGGATGGAATGTAACTCAGAAAGAACATTTAATGGAGGGTGGTAACTGCAATTAATAAAATGCCGGTGGTAATAAGCGCTTTAAACATCCTTATCGTTTCATTGTTCAATCTAATTGTTAAATGCAGGAATTTCTTAATAAGTTTGTTTTACGAGTTGTAAAGCTCATTTAAAAGCATTGTTGATAGATAAAGCAATCTGTAGTTGATTTAGTGAACATGATTTTCACAAAACATTTTATTTCTTTCTGAAAGTATAATATTTTGGAATATTCTTGCGAAATATTGATTCGGAACATTTCATAAGTTGCTGAGCTTCAACAATTTTTGATGGCGGTAATGAGCTTAAACCAACTTAAAAAGATTTTCATTATGCGGAGTAAATAATCCATCAATAATTTAAAAAAAATTGTATACATTAAAACATAAATTGAAAAAATACAAAAAGTAATTTGTAACTTACAGCTGAAAATTAGAAAAACAATGAATATTTAATAACAATTACTACACAATAACGTAAATAACATTAATAATTTGTTAAGTTTATTGATTTTGCATACGCTTATAAGTACTATTAAAATATAAGGTAATTTTTTTAATGCTCAACATATGCAAACGATATCTACGCAAAAATATCACTTAAAAATGTCTTTTGATAACATTCTTCTACTATAAAAGTATTGCTCTTTTGGAAGACCGGGAGAAGTAGTATGATATACGCAAAATAAAATAAAATGAAAAAATAAACAGAAATAAATAAAAGAAAAAGAAAAATACAAATAAAATAAAGTGTTAGAAGTGTTTCGTAATCAATGCGTTCATAACTATTTATCTGTTTTCCCCTCTAGTTACTGTTCCTTTTAATATTATTTCCGTAGACTAAAACCGAAAGAAAGAGATTCCCCTAAATAACAAACATATATTCGTCTATTCGTCTGTAAAATTTGTCTTACTGTGAATTGAATGTAATAAACAACGAAAAAAGAAGACGCAAACACTTAGTGGTTCCCAACCTTTTCTTCATCCAATTACTCCATAAAATCATACATGCATACATTGACAATTACTCCATATCCACCAATTTCTTTCTAAACTTCCAAAGAAATTGGCGAACCCTTTGTATAGTTGTTGTGAACTAAAGTACTATTTTCGCGAACCCCTGAGGGCTTCAGTTTAACTGGTTGGTTACCAAGGTGTTAAAACCATAAAATATATTAAGTTATTATTTTATAATTCATAGATAAGTAAAAGAAAAATAAATATATAAAAAGATAAACTTTTGGAAAATCATTTAATCTTTTCACTTTTTCGGCTTTCAACTTCAATTATCCATAAAAAGAATTGTTTTGTACACATCATATAAAATGAGGCACGCTCTCCAAACTGTAACCGCAGCCTCTATAATGTACGCTCCTCGTGTGTTAGGTGATTTAAACTGCGGAGAATGATTTACAATAAGTTTCCAGTAATGGTATTTTTCAGCCATCATTAGCGAAAGTAAATGAGTCGTGCTTTGCAGGCAATTATTTATTAAACTCGTTACTGTGAGCGTTACTAGGCTGGTAAAGCGAAGCAATAATGAACGGGGTAATGGCGTTAAAATCATGTGATTACCAGAAATTAGATATGTTATCTTAAGTAAGGAGCAGAATTAATATTTTTATATGCGACAAGTTAAGTTCTTTTGCGAGCGCGAGAATCCGTGTGCAATTTTAATAAAGAAAGGTTTCGGAATTATTTCTTTCCTTTCTTAAACACGAAATGAGTTTACATTTATTTTTGGTATTTACAGTGAATGTACTTTGAGTCCTTTTTATTCATGTAACATGTATACTTTAGAAAGTGTAAGTAATGTTTCAAGGAAAAATGCATTGACTAATTTAAAATTTTAACACTCCAACTCTCAAATTTTAAAGTTTTCGTTGTCTTTCACAAAAATACGTAGGCAGTAGTCAATTTTGTTACTTTTGTTTCACGTTTAACATACCACGTGACTTCTTCATAGCAATAAATTAATATTTCCTGAATAATGACTTGATCCTCCACATTTTGGATGGATATATATATTAGAAAATTATGCCAGAACTGAATTATTCGTTAAAGACAATAAAAAGATATATCTTCAAAAGGATTAGATTAACAATGTAACCTTGTGAGTGAAAAGTTGTGTAAATAAAATATTAAAAGTTGTACAGTAAAAGAGTAAGAGTTTCGAAGAAGATTATAACATAGATCTTCTTCAACGCTAATGGCAAGCAATAAACGTAACGCACTAAGGCAAGAGGCTCGAAGTTTTTTATTTATTGCCAACCCCCCCCCCCCAAAAAAAAAATCCTTCCAGTAAATTCACTAATCACCCATTTGAAAATATTTATTACAAAGGAATCACCCCCCCTCCCATGTTATATGAGAATTTGGGCCCACGACGGCAACGTCTAATTACTGAGTTGCTACACTGGGTTGCACGAAGCACCAAAGCTCTTGGATAAACCACTCCTTTTCCACAAATAAGTATCATTTTTTTTTCTAGAATTCTAAATGACATTTACTTCGTTTTATTGCATTTTAGAAGCTTTTTAATGAAGTTGTATTTTGCCTTTCCGTCATCATGTCACTCTTGAAAACAAAGCACCTCCACTTTATAGAAGTTAGGCGTATTGAAGTTGTTGCTAAATCATTTGCTCTCGTACCTACCTAGGATACCTGGCTCTAACCAACGCCCCCCAGAGAGGAAAGACACGGCGCTTACTTGTGACGTCACACCGTGTAGGTAAAGTAAAGCGTTACCATTGGGTTGGGGAGGGGGCGTTGCTCTCACGCGGGCTACCCAGGTTCTATTCTCGGGAGAGGAAGAGGGGTTCCGTGGTGTAATGATCAAGTTATCGGATAATCATACGAAAATTTCATAAAATAATGAACATTTGCTTTTTAGTTGCAAATAAAACTTTGCTTTAGTTACAAATACAAACTAGACAAAAAACTTTACTTACAGATATGAACCAAACAAAATATTTGGTTACAAATCTAACGAAAAATTATATTTCTTCACTTATACTTTAAAACTTAAGTTAGAAATGGCAAAAAATAAAGCCAATAGAATTAAAATTAAAAAAAAATTAAGTAAATATACAGCCCTGTAGTCATCCAATAAAAATTTCTTTTTGTAGAGATATACTGTAAATGAACTTTTGGTAGAAAACTTAGGCATTTCACTTTTTCAAGAGATAATAATTTTTAAATTCTCAAAATATTTTAAAAAGCATTCTAGACTAACATTCCATTTGAACTGCATTTCTTGTAAGGCATTTATTTAGTTATTAATATCCGTACTGTAAAGGTCTCAAAAGCTTTTTAAAATATTTTGAACATTTAAAAATTATCAGCTCTTGCAAAAGTGAAATATCTATATTTTCTTAAAATATTTTTTAGTCTTTAAGCTTTCATTCATTTATAGAATATCTTTGCAATAATAAATTTTTATTTTATGCCTTTTAGGGTGCCACAATGAAAAGCTTCTACTTTTAGAAATTTTATTTTTACTTAATTTTTATTTTTTTGCTTAAATTTTCTTCCAACCGATTATTTTTTTCTGTAGTCGAAAAAACCACGAACAATAAATATCTTGATAAATTTAGAGAAATTTTAATCGAATAATTTTGATAAATTACTTTTTTGTTAGTACTTTGATGAGTTCACAAAAACATTTTTGTTGGTCAAACTCAGAGCCGGCCTAAGGCGTGTGCGACGTGTGCGGTAGCATACATGCAATTTAGAGAGGGGCGCCGCAATTTGAAAAACTGTAAGAAATAATGTGCTAAATTCTTGTTTATGTAATTTTGAATGCAAATTAGCCATTTGAATATGTCGATAACTTTTGTTCAACATAGAGGCGTAGCCAGAAGGGGAGCTGAGGTGACTGCAGCCCCTCTCCCCGAAATGGGACCCATTACCTAGCTTAAAATTTGATATTTATTATTGTTGTTGCTGTGAACATGCATATCGGATTTCTGTGCTTGGCTCGTTTGCCCGCTTATAAATCCTCGCCAGAAATTGTTTTTCTGGCGAGGGGGACAACACAAGAGGGGGTGCCCTCCGTGGGGGCTCTTTCTAAGCGGCCCTAACCCGTATTTACGCTAAATTTCGGAGAAAACACCGAACGGTTAGGTCGTCGGACGCGCGATGGGACCCGAACCCGGGACCATTTGGCATTTACCTTACAATTGAACTTTAGCTTACAATTTGGTACTCAGCCCTCCCGCCCACAAAAAAAATAAAATCCTAGTTGCGCTACTATTCCAATAGTAATTATAAGCGGATACTTTAAACCAAACATACAAGTCCAAAAATTTACCCAATTATGCCCATAGCAACCCTTTTTCGGGGCGGCCTTTTCGCTATCACTCGAAAACGTTATTTATCTTTCCTAGTCTTTATTCACGAGCATTGAACCTCAACTCTACGAAATATTTTTACCTGATCAGATAGGATGTTGACATTTCAATTTTTATACATAACTAGAAAAAGATAGTATAAGGGCAGAAATCGGGAAGTTGCAGAAACGTCTGTTTCCCTGCCTTAACTGTTAAATTCAATTGCTCAGTATTTTTATTTTATTTTATTTATTTATTTATTTTTTAAAAGGTGACTTGAAAATCCCTTAACAACGTGATTTACCGGAATCCATGGCATGGCGTATTATAGGCAGAGTGGAATCCGGGCAAAAACACAGCGTAGTGCCGTGGACGCTGTTGGAGTCTCCAGAATTGTCGTTGCAAGGCTGTAGAATCGATTCCAAGAATCAGGGAATGTTAGACGTCGACCAGCGCAGAGTCGGCCGCGCGCCACTACAACTGATGACCGGCATATACTGTTAACCCTTTGAGGCGCAACCCTTTCCCGATGCTGAAAAAGGGGCAGCCGTTCCCATCGCTCCACTTAACTACCAGCAAGATGGCGGACGATCGAAATGTTCATCGCGTGCCACAGAGCCACACATCTAGAGGCCCTATTTTTGACGACAGCTCGCTCTGCGGCACAGCCAGCTGCGCCAAAAAAGGGTCTCTAGATCTGTGGTACGCGATGAACGTTTCGATTGTCCGCCATCGTACTGGTAGTTAAGTGGAGCGATAGCAAGAGCCCTTTTTTCGGCACTGGGCAATCTATCCAGCTGTTTTCGCATTCTTCCATTTTTCAGCAGATGTCAGTGCTGTTAAAAATAATCGTGACCATTATTTACGGGAAATGACGCGCTAAAAATTAAAGGATTCTTGTGGAGCTACGTCGACTGCAACTCTTTTTATAGAAATCGAATCTATTCTTCGTGACTGTCAACCGTCAAAACGTCAGAGTTTGGTGTTCCCAGAGCGGGAACACCGCGCGTCAAAGGGTTAAATGGAGGAATGTACTTGTCAGCTTATAAAGTTATCAGTCAGATAACTTTATAGTCAGATAACTTTATATCAAGCTTTATATCAGATAACTTTATATACTCAGCTGCAAAGACAGTTTTTCTTGGCAACAGGAAAAGGGTGTCCAGTCGAACAGTAAGTAATAGGCTTCATCAGGGAGGTCTCTATGCACGTAGGCCAAATGGCCTGCATTCCGTTGACCTCACGCCACCGTGCGGTCCGAAGAAGGTGGGCTGTTGAACATCGAGATAGGGAGAAACATGATTGGAACCAACTGCTGTTGACAGACGAGTCCCGATTCAGTCTGGAGTGTGGTGATACCCGACGTGTTTTGGTTTGGAGGGAAAGGGGCACTCGAAATATAACCCCTCATTCGTTCGTGAAAGGTCATAATACAGACGAGCTTTTTGGATGGTATGGGGTGGAATATAGGGGAACGTACGGACCTGCATATCATTCGGAATGGTACTTTGACGGCCCGAAGGTATGCAGATTATGCTAAAAGAAATCATCCCTTGTTTAAGAAGTTGACATCGGAAATTTATCTGTTATTGCTGGTATTAGCAAAAATCGAAGAAAGTCGCAAAAATATCTGGGCACCACAAATGGTGTTCCAAAATGTGTGTTCCGAACACAACATACAGTTGCAGACTAACTTCGCTTTCGCAAACATGATGAGCTGGTGTCACTAGTTTTCGTGCAAGAGCTGTAACATGTGTGATTAGTTATTGCTGGCACTCGAAAAAGTATAAAAGTACTTGTAAAAATTAACTTCTTCGTTTTATGTACGATTTAACCACTCACTTTAACCCATCAGCGCCCGGTTCCTTTCGCATGACATTCTCCAATTATGCTGAAGCCTTAACCCTTTAACGCGCAGTGTTCCCGCTCTGGGAACACCAAACTCTGACGTTTTTGACTGTTGCCAGTCACGAAGAATAGATTGGATTTCTATAAAAATAGTGGCGGGTGACATAGCTCCACGAGAATCCTTTACTTTTTAGCACGTCATTTCGCGTAAAAAAATGTCACGATTATTTTTAACAGCACTGACATCTGCTGAAAAATGGAAGAATGCGAAAACATCTGGATCGATTGCCCAATGCTGAAAAAAGGGCAGCCGTTGCCATCGCTCGACTTAACTACCAGCAAGATGGCGGACGTTCGAAACGTTCGATCGAACGTTTCGATCGTTTCGATCGTCTGCCATCTTGCTGGTAGTTAAGTCGAGCGATGGCAACGGCTGCCCTTTTTTCAGCATTGGGAAAGGGTTGCGCCTCAAAGGGTTAAGAGATAAACATTATTTCCGACATTTAGGAGCCCGAAGAAGACAGCTTTTTTTTTTTCTAAAAAAATTAATGAAACAATGAAAGATTCGCATTTTACTTAGTTGTTTTCTGTGTATTTTGTGGAAATCATTTTTATTAATATTAAATTAAAATAGGAGAATAAATTAATGATTATCTATTTTTGCGGCCGATCAGTTTTGTGACAGTCTCAAAAAGGACGCTGGGCGTTAAAGGGTTAAAATGTGGATTAGTGAAATAGCGATCAGTTTCTGCTGCAGTATGCCATATTCGTTTAAATGGACTTTCAGATTTGTGACATCACATCGACGTCATACGTACTTTGCCAAAAGAAATCAGTAATCTGTTAGGTTTGGGCGCAAGTTTCCGAAATTGACGAATTTCTTTTGGAGCTGAGTTTCGGATGACGTCACAATTCCGATTGTTTGTTTAAAATAGCATGACAGATTAGAACTCCAAGTCTACGGTTAAGTTCGCGTCATTATTATTCACAGAAAAATTCAAAACATGCTGGACAGTTATAAATAGTCTCCAGAGGCTTTGTGCTAACCTTTTGTATCGAGTGTAAAGGTGGAAAATGAGATGGGGTTAGCAGAGC